>JAAXNX010000238.1:0-37423 GCA_036491905.1 Folsomia manolachei
TACTGAAATAAAACTTTTTTATATTCAGGTGAATAGCGAAGTGGAAGTTGATGTAACGGCGACGGTTCCGTTTGACGTTTTATACTACGAATTGATCGGCAGGGGCGATATCCTTATTTCTCGAAAAGTTATCAATCGTAACCCATCGGATAAACTAAGCTTCCGAGTTCTTGCCCCAATCAACTCCGCCCCAAAAGCGACGCTTATTGTTCACATCATCCATGAAAATGAGATTATTGCGGATGCTGTAGAGTTTAACGTGGGAGGTTCACTGGACAATTTCCTCAATATTACAATGACTGCTAGTCAAACGGAACCTGGTAAGAGTTCACAACATGTTCTGGACATAAAATGACTCACTTTCTCACTGTACAACGGTGAACCACAATTAGCCTGTGACAAATGTGATAAACAGACTCATTGTGTTAGCTAATCATAAAAAAATACATTTAAGAGGATTTGAGTGTGATACATGTCATCATCCGTTCGTGACAAAAAAATCTCTCGATGAGCATATATTAAAACTAAGATGTCGAAAAACTGTAAATTAATGTTAATCAATTCACAGGAAAAGACGTCGAAATTGTTGTCGGTTCCAGACCTAATTCTCTCATCGGGTTGAGAGGGATTGATCAGTCTGTTCTGATTTTGAGACAAGATCAGGACATCAATCTTTCAACTGCGGAAAGGGAATTGGATGCCTGGAATTCAATTGATAGGCCGAATGGTTATTTACGATTTAGACGCTCATTGTTTACTCCAAGTGGTGCTTCAACGGCATCTGCAGTCTACGAGGTAAGTTTTGTTTAGAATTCTGAGCACTGAACTCAACTAAAACAGGAGTATAATTTTGTTTACAGAAAGCTGGATTGGTCATTATGACGAATGCTCTCGTTCATCAGCAGCCTCCTGCTGGTATGATTTTATTTTATTGAATTTATTGACCCTTAAATTTTAATTGAAATTAAAAATTCATGCGCATCTTCGAGTTATCTAAATAAGCTCATGACCAAACACACAACACAAACATCTTAGTACAAAATCTTGCCACCGTTTTCCTTATTAGACTTTCCAAATTCTTTTGTATTTAAAAAAATACATTCACAGTAAAAATGAGCTATTTTGATTAATATCAACGAATTCACCACAAAATCAAATAGTAATTCGCATTCTATTAGCTACATGGAGGAAAGGGAGGTTATGGGATGATTACGATGGCTCTGAAGACGAATTAACTGCATTTGAGGAAGATTTGGAAACGGACGAAACAACAGCTTTTAAAACAACGACAACCGAGTTTATGCAAATGCGACCAACAATTAAGACGCGCAACTTTTTTCCGGAAACTTGGTTGTGGGAAACGCTGTCAGTAAGGTACACGAAGGGTGGAAAGAAATGCACTAATTAATCCACTGAAAAATTGCATGGACAACTATCAAACTTTTGCTTTGCTTAAAATGCTTTGTGTCTGGAATCTTTAAATTACGAATGTCATCTATCTCGTAATCCGATAGAACAACCATTATTACGACACTTTGGAGACATTTAATACAATACCTAAATACAATACAGTGTATTCATCCCGTTTATATTTTACCTGACTCTTAATCCATAAACAATTTCTAACTTTAACCCCATAGTTTTCTACCGAGCAAATTTTATGGATGACTTAGACATAAACCCGCTTGCTGAGTCCGAACGTGGTGGTAGATTACATAACGACCCTCAGGATCCAAGCCAAATAAGAACACGGAAATATTTTCCAGAAACATTCATTTGGGATTTAATTGTCACTGGGTAAAAACAACAAATAACCGTTTAACATGTTTTTGTCTTTATTAATACAAGCATGACCTTCCTTACAATTATCTTAAGTGACTCTTTTGTTTCTTCCGTTTAACCTCTAATATATGTACCACGTAGTAGTGATAACGCTGTTAGAAAACTTTATTTCAAAGTTGCAAAGCACGATGGGATGAATCAAGGCTTGGGTTTAAATCTAACACTTTTATTTATGTACATATATCCTCAAACACAAGCACGTTACACAATGAATTTTGCATGTAAAATATATAAAACAAATCAGATTCAAAAACATGACATGAAAACTGATTTCCTTCGTTTCTTTTTATACCTTTTGTGATGTATGCTTTCTGACTGAACTTTCTGTTCTTTCAATCCTATTTTCACGTATAGGACGTAAACATTCGGATAAAGCAAATCCCAGACCAAGTCGACCATTTTATGATTCCAAGTTGGCAAGCTCTTCCCTGCGCCCTGATATAGGTCCAGCAATTCCTTACGATGGACCAACCCGTGGACCACTCTCAGGGCCATATGCTTTCTCCAGAATTCCTCGGCTTAAACTTTCTCCTTACAGAATATTTCTTAGTGATGTAAAACAGCTCCCTGCACCAACTTGGATTTTCAACAATTCTTTAACTGGGTACTCGTCGCATTATATCTTATGCCCTATTTTATTTAGTAACCAGACTCTGTTTATACCGTGGGTTATAATTGTTTGCCGACCACAGCTTAATTTCTTGTAAATATCTACCGTAGAATGTCTTTCAATGCAACGTTTGTAAATCTATCTTATTTTCATCTACCCGTTTTAAATGATTTCCCTTGTCCTGTTATTGTTTTTGGCTGAAAAATAATGGCTGTTTTGTTTGGCTGCAACTTTTCTTAAATTACGTTATAATAATATAACAATTAAATTGGCAAGTGTTTATAATAATTTGAGTAAAATTGGCTCCAGGTACGATGGAAGGAGTAAGATCAAGAAAACCGTTCCAGACACAATCACATCCTGGATAATCAGTGGATTCTCATTGGATAATGTATATGGGTTGGGGGTTTCTGACGTTCCCATGAAATTGAAAGTATTCCGGTTCGTTACCTACTAATTTATATATTCAAGCAACGTAATCTTGGAAAGGACGAGAAGAATCAATTTACTTTGAATTTACTGCTTAGACCATTTTTCATTTCACTCAACATTCCGTACTCTGTGGTCAAAGGGGAAGCAGTTGGAGTTCAGGTTTTGGTTCATAATTACATGGACAGAGATATAAACGCGGATATCACGTTGGACAACAGTGGCTACCAATTTACTTTTACTCAAGATGAAAATGAAATTGAATCACGTAAGCTGAATTCCATGAATGATAACACCAATTTTGAATACTACGTTGTCAATGCATTTCATCCATTTACAATTTTCTGAACAGGAGTGGAGCTGTATCGAACAGAAAAAGTTTCGGTAGGAGCAAACTCTGTGAATTCCGTCACTTTCCTCATCACGCCCACAAAACTGGGTCTGATTGATCTCAGTGTAAAAGCAGAGTCACGAATTGCTGGGGATGCATTGATCAAAATGTTGAAGGTCGTTCCTCCAGGTCAACCACAAAAATTAAACAAGGCCATCATGATTGACTCTCGCAGACCTTCGGCTGCTCCTTTAAATCTAACTGCGAAATTTCCTACGAAGCGTGTCCCGGTACGATTCTTAAACTGCATGTATTAACTTGTTCCGAACATCTTTCAGGGATTGATGAAACAATTTTTATGTTTTATATTATTAAAAAAACAGGACTCGGACTTTGTTAAAATCTCCGTTGTTGGAGATATCTTGGGACCTGCCATCAGCAATTTGGACCGATTATTAGGTGAATTGTTTAATTATTAATTGTATCGTTTTCTTATGCCTGCACTTCTGACTTTTTATGAGCCAGTATTAATAGCTTAAATAAAATTTGAATAGAATTACCAACTGGGTGTGGGGAACAGAATATGATCAAGTTTGTACCAGATGTAGTTATCCTTGAATATCTTCAGGTACAGTACACTTAAAACCAATAATTGAAAACCTTAATAAGATCAAACTTGACTGATTTTACTTGATGCATAACTTAATAGGCCACAAGGCAACTTTCTGAAGCTACAAGAGCAAAAGCCATCGAATTTTTAGAAACGGGTTATCAAAGGCAGCTCTCTTACCGACATGACGATGGGTCATTCTCAGCTTTTGGTCCCCTGTCCAGTAACTCAGGTTCAACTTGGCTTACCGCGTTTGTGATCAGGGCGTTCATTTCGGCGAAACCTCACATTTTCATTGACAAGGGTATGAATTATATTCTGCTTCTTGTATGCAATTCCTATCTGTTCTTGAACTGAACTAACTAAGCTGTCCTTCTCAACAGCAATAATTGAAAAGGCATTGACATGGCTTGTGAGTCAACAAGATATCAGTGGAAAATTCAAAGAGGTCGGAAGAATTTATGACACGAATCTCCCTGGTCAATCTTCAGAAGGTTTAGCCCTCACTGCTTATGTAAGAAATGAAATTTAAGATTGCAGGTGCAAAGTGTGTACTTTGAGTTTATTTCTTGTTTTTACTCAATAATGTGGTCGAATTTTTAGGTAACGTTAGCCATGCTAGAGGCAGAATCCGACTCGGATGTACAAACAGATTCGAGATTTGCCACAGGCAAGAATCTGGCATTGGATTTTCTCAGCCGTAACCTGGAAGGTCTCACAGACCCATATGCCGTAAGCATAATTACTTTTGTACTGACAATGGCGGATCACTATTCCAAACAAGGAGCTTTCAATATTTTGGAGGGGCTGGCAAAAATTTCAGGTTCCGATTTTGTAACTTTCCAAAAAATGCTCCGATTTTTAACTTTGGTTGCCTTATTTTGCATGCAGATGACGGCCAGTTTAAGCATTGGGAAACTCTCAAAACCGCGTCAGAAGAAAAAAATCCTTGGTCCAAAAACACGAAGCCCATTGGCATTGAAGCCACCTCATATGCACTACTCACATACAGTCAGCGAAGTTATGTTGGTACGTACAAGTTAACCTGGTTAATTGGTGGTTATCCAACAATTCGGCGTGATTCATTTGATGTTTGAAAATAACTAGAAATAATTTGTTTTACAGGCGACTCAATACCAGTCGTGAGATGGTTACTGGACCAAAGAAATGCAAACGGAGGATTCATTTCCACACAGGTTTGAAAAATAGCTTCAACAAATGCATAGTCTCAAAAATTAACCAAAAAGGTCCAGAACCTAATGAAAGTTTGCTTGGGACCGTATGTTTTTTAGGACACTGTTGTGGCTCTGACGGCGTTGGCAAGATTTGCTCGACTTTCAAGAACTCCTTCGATTGATTTGAATGTAGAAATTACGCACGAGGGAGGTAGTCACAAGTTTGACATCAAGGATGAAAATGCCATAATGTTGCAAGAATTTGTGGTAATCAATCAATACCGTTTTATCGATATCAAAAGGGAGAGAGATTGAATGTATACCATTTTGCGTATAGCTTCCCTCCAATACCCGTTGGGTTCACGTTGAATCCACAGGGACGGGTGTTGCAATTGCCCAGCTATCATGGGGATATAATTTGGAAGTTACTGGGGCATGGCCATCCTTCACCCTTGACCCACAAGTAGATCGCACTTCAAATACCAATCAAATGACGCTAAGTGTTTGCAGCTCATTCTACGGAGGAAACCAATCCAATATGGCAGTTATGGAAGTGAACTTGCCAACTGGATATGCAGTCAATAAGGAAAAGCTGGCAAATCTTTTGCATTATCCAGCGGTTTGTAACCAATTGATAAATTTTACTTAAGGACAAAATGATGGCGACTGACCTTTCAATTATATTGTTATGCACAGATCAAACGCTATGAAACTGATGATGTATCAAACAAAGTTGTGATGTACTTTGATTCGCTGGAAAACAGACAAGAAAATTGTCCGACGGTTTCAGCTTACAGAGTTTTTCCCGTGGCGAGACAAGCAGCATCGGCTGTTACGATTTATGATTATTACGACAATTCGAGAAAAGCCAGGTAATTCATCATGTTCTTGGGTGTCGGCAAGAAGTCGAAATTAAACAAAAATTTGTAATACAGGCAATTTTATGACGCTCCGAAAACAACACTCTGTGACATTTGTGACGAAAAATTATGCTCTCAGCAATGTTTGGTGGCGCGGCAGCGTCAGAGTCAAGAAAACGCCAGAGTCAATGAAGCTTCTAGTGCCATTCCCACCGTTTTTAGTACATTCATCCTCACCCTAATCTCATATTCAATAATGTTCCATTACCGAGAATGATTTGTAGTCTGTTGTCACTTTAGATAATTAATAACTATAGCATAAAATAATACTATCCAACTTTTAAGTTATGTGGACTGAGTTTGTTTTTCGTCTGAATGATGTGTTGTGTATTGATTATGGATCTACTTTTACTTTCACCTGTATAAATATTTTGCATTTTATGTGCAAGTTTTGTGAGATGAGATTTTCTATTACTGAATGCTTGTTTTCGGATAAAATAAAATAACCAACTGGTGTTTTGAGTGACGGACAATAACTTGATATGCATTTTTATATAATTGTATTCTATTCACGACCTCGGGCAAGTGCTCAGTATATTGCAAAACCGTGTTATAATTACAATACCAATTTTCCGGATTGAAGTTTGATCATTGAACCACAAACTAAGCTCTAAATTTGGCATTGGTGGAAGAGTAAAACAAGGGTAACTGAGCTTCTCAGTCATCCGGGGATATAGCTCAGTTGGTAGAGCGCTAGCTTTGCATGTTAGAGGCCGCGAGTTCGAGTCTCGCTATCTCCAATCACTTTTTTGCCCCAATGCACTTTTTTTAATTTTTGCCAGTTTGGCGTTCGTTTGGCAGAGTAATTTTTTTTTAAATAAACAAACAAACATCTGCTTGGTGAAGCAATTTGTAAAACCTTCCAGACTGAAAATCCATCAAGCTACACACTTATCGGAGGTGAGTACGGGCTTATCTGTGGCCAAGGAATAATTTAGGTTACTTGGCTTTGGTTAGTTGGTTTGACTAACTCTCCTCTCACGGAGAGAGGAGAGTTAGTCAAACCAACTAGGCTTTGGTTGATTCTGTTTTGGGGTGTTTTCCAAGTTCTCTGTTGGTATTGGAATTGGAGCTTTCCTCATTGGAGTTTTCGATTAGATGGGCAATACAAATTTGCAACAACTACGCTTTTTGCAGAATTTGTTGACAAAATGCACGACAATGAAATCCACACCTTCACGCTAGCTAGACTGCGACTGGAATATTCCTGAAGGGAGTGATTTGACTCAAAGTCAACGGAAACGGAAATACCATGGATTTACCATCTCCTTATTATGCATGCTTTTAAAGGCTGATTTGAAAAAGATTGAAGTTGCGGCCGCGTATAATATGCGCTTATTAATTATCCAGAAAAATAACGAACCTCTGACTGCATGGGACCCACCTGGTGGTCGCTTCGTCAATTCCAGAGCAATACCAATTGACATTTTAAAGAAATTAGGGGTATGAATGACAATATCTCAGGAACAAGAAAGGCAGTTTGCTTACATTTATTTTCATTTTATACAGTACACGCCAAAATAAAGTGTTTCTACGAAAGCTTCTTTTTGGAAATCGATCTATTTTTCTTTCTAATTAATCGCTCTACAAGTTTGATTAACAGCAGTCCCATTGCAGCTAGAAGCACCATTAGTATGATTCCATAGACAAGATAAACATCAAGTAACCGTTTTTCGTATGAACTCAAATGAGAATTCATTGGCTTTAGTGCCGTGATATCATCATTCCTTAAAACGAATTCCGTCCAGAATACCACTGTTTCTAATGGGGTTTGAGGTCTGTCCCGAAATATCTTGGATTTAATTTCCATATTTGTTTTGTATCTAAAATTCAAACCGTCACTTTTCCTTCTTTTTCTTAAATGTTGTGGCTATAAAGAAGTACCTTTCATCCCCCAAAATTTTTGATAACGCTTCATCCATTAGAGAGAAAGTTAGCTCGCCAATTTCAAGTCTGAAACCAACTTTTTGTGCCTCGATTCTGTAGGCGTTGTAGTCTTGGTCTAGAAGAATAGGCAAATGCAATCTCATAGATGTTGTAAGACTCTTAACTCAAGTTTTCTTTTTGCACACATTTTTATTACTGAATGATAAAATAATTACAAAAGAAATACCCGCAAACATAGGTAGCACGACCATTGGGACGCCATAAAAAGTAGCTTCTTGAATGCTATTTAGCCCTCCATGAGTCACAAATGCTTTAAGTTTAGGGTGTCCTGCACAAAAATTCAAAGCTAATTTTTCATGAAACATTACAAAACATTTCGCTCCTGCATTCAATAAAACTTACGAAGAATCTCACGTTGAGGTAACCAGTCTGATACGAACAAATTGTCCAACTTTTCATATCCTTTGGGGTACGGCCCGTTCCATTTGAGCATAAACCGCACATTTTTGTGTTTCTTTATCACTGCAAAACAATAGGTTTGCATTTTCAAGTAATCAATATGCATAAATTAATGCGAATCATATCAACACCTTCAAAAAATATCTTGCTATAGTATGGTGCAACCTGTTCCAATCTCACTGTCGAGCCGAAAGAAATTAAGACAACACCTTCCTGGTCTGCTCCATCCATGAAATTTTTATATTCCTGTAGCACATTTCAATTTCTTAGATATGCTTTGGTAAAATTAAATGTACTTATTGACAATCTTACTGCAGGTATAGCTTTTTCTGGCAGGTAAGCATTAATTCCTCCCATCATAATCGCAAACGGAGGCAGAGTCAGTGCAAAATCAAATGATGGATGCGAATTTATGAAAATAAGGCTGACATTTTTTTCCAGTTCTGCAAACGGTGGAATATTGTCCCGACCAAAAGCTTGTTTCATGATCCTATCAAATTCTGGATGCATTGTAAACCTTCTCTCAAAAGACCAGTAGGCTGGCAAAACCGCATTTTTCATCCTATCAATGAACGTTAGTGGAAAGTGGTCGAATTTTAACATCATGTCCGGCACCCAATCCATTGAAGCTGAAAATCCGTAGACGTCGTAAAACCTTAAAATTTAAAAACATTTCTCCATTATGCTTTGTTACAAAAATGAATTATTTTAAATGATGATTGAACTAACCAAGGCAAGACAACACTGGCATCATACACAATTGTTTTAGCTTTGTAGTTATGCGCTAAAGCAAAACCGCATTCCCCAAAAATGATGTTAATCACAACTAAATCAAACGTCTCATTGTGGATTAAATGATGCAAAATGGGCTCGTTTTGAGACTTCAACAAAATTGTGTCACAAATGTCAATGGAAATTTTTGAATATTGTGTTAGAATGCCGTGATGTTCCCCTCTTTCTCTTTGTTGGAAACGGTCGACGTCGTAAGATTTACTCATTAATTTGTACAAAATTGGGGATGAGAGATCTCTAATTTTGGAATGCTTTTCAGGCGACTTTTCAAATCCTGATAAAAATGTGACATCGTGAGTTGAAGATAGCTTTTTCACCCATGGCCATACGCTGTGTTTATGGGAATAACTTCCACCACCGAAGAAAAACAATATTTTTTCACCGCTGCAAATTGAAACTAATCTGTTGGGGTCGCAGATTACGGTGATGAAAATGACAAAAGAGAGAATTTTTCTCATTTTTAACTGTTTAACTCTTCTCAGCTCAACTAAGCACCGATACAAATTAGTTTAGTGTTCTCGCCGCTTTTAATTACATAATTCGCACATGTGAATACTGCAAAGGAATTATACACGACAATGACATGACTGAAGGTCATAATGAAATGTTACTCGAGCATAAAATATACAATACGTCAAATCACGTGAGAACTACAATAAATAATTACTGGAAGTTAGATTTTTCGAGTATTAGATATGATAACAATGATATAAATGTTTTGATTGGTATATGAATGATTATTACTACATTAATAAGCTTGTTTGAGAGTGTTGGTAGCTTATACTAACACACAATTTGATTAATGATATCAAATACTTGTCCAACTGTACAAAATGCAAACGCGGAATTTGTGATGAATTGACCTTTAATCCTTCGTCAAGCCCGTGCATTTATCATGAACTCAGTAAATATCATTGTTTTGTTGTTTATTTATTTACGCCATTATCAGTCTTGTATTTGGTAATGGAAAAGTTGAGCTCAACCCGTAATTATCAACAGATGAGCCGTTCAACGCAGCGAACTATTCAATTTGCGAGAGATTAAGTTATCCTCGTGATGTCCAGTTGCCTGAGAAAATACGCTTTCAACGAAACCATTTTATCATAACTTTAAGTACAGGACAATGGTATTTATGTCAATTTCTATTACCACAGTATTATCGGAACAATAGCATTATTAAACAGTGTCAATGTTTTTTCTTGTTAGTAATAATTACAGTAGTGGGTTTACTCCTTACACCAGATCCAAATCCAATCTTCATGGCTTTTACAACAATGTAGCCAAAAATAAAGAGTGTAGCCAAGATTATTATCCCAAACGCCATGTAGATATCCAGCAATCTTCGCTGATACCATGTTAATTGATTGTTCATTGGCTTTAGGGCTGAAATATCCTCATTCCTTAAAACGAATTCCGTCCAGAATACCACTGTTTCTAATGGGGTTTGAGGTCTGTCCCGAAATATCTTGGATTTAATTTCCATATTAACTTTTATACCTATAAAAACAGAAAATAAGATTGATTTCTATATTTTCAACAGTTCAAGCGTAATTTTTATAGCATATTTTTGTAACTGTTGATCCGTTAATATCCCGGTAAGGGAATCATCCAACTGCTGAAATGTTATGTCTCGTATCTCCAACCGAAATCCCACTTTTTGGGCTTCGATTCGGAAGGCATTATAATCTTGATCTGCGAATTTTTTAAATAAAATAATTGATTACTAAAATTATTTAAAAGTTTTCTAGTCGTTAATATTTTTACCAGCAAACAATGGAAGCACAATCATAGGTATGCCATAAAATGTTGCTTCTTGAATGCTGTTTAATCCACCATGGGTAATAAATCCTTTCATTTTTGTATGTCCTACAAAACCCCGTTTGATAATTAAAATAATGAATATATGTTGTTTTCTGTAAAATAATTAAGCAAATTAAAATATGGCCATGATCCATACTTAATAGCTCTCTCTGGGGAAGCCAAGAAGCAGATAGAAGGTTGTCCAATCCAGCCTCAAATTCTTTAGGAAATGGTCCTTTCCATTTTAAAATAAATCTAACATTTTGGTGTTTTCTAATCAATTTAAAAAACATGTCAATGTAGACTGATGGAATTTTCTCTAGCTCAATTGTTGATCCAAATGATATCAAGACCACTCCACCCACTCCAGCTCCATCCATAAATGTTTGGTATAACTGGAAATGTAACAAGTTATAGATAATTTACTGGATTAGTGATTAGCTTAAAGTAAAGTAAACCATGCTTACTTGTGGAATTTCTTGCTCCGGAAGCCAAGTTTGCATTCCTCCAATTTGTATTACCTGTTAAGCATCTATTATATGACCCATGTATTACTTGAATAATATGAGCATAATTTGCATTACAAACGGTGGAAGAGAATACGCAAAATCAGTTGCAGGATGAGAATTAATTACGACAAGACTTGTATTCTTTTCCAACTCATAAAATGAAGGAAGATCGTCCGATTTAAATGCCTTTTTCATTAGGTTGTCCATTCTTGGATATACAATGCTGTGGCGTTCCCAATACCAATATAATGGCCAAATAGTATTAGTGAATCTGTCAATGAAAGGAAGTGGAAAATTCTCGTATTTCGAAAGCATATCTGGGATCCAGCTCGAATCAGCGTTGAATCCGTATAAGTCAAAGAACCTGAAATTAGACAGGAACTCATTTTACTCCATTTTAGTCGAAGGGTTATTTTCGTCACATAATACGAACCAAGTGAGGGGAACACTTCCATCAAACACGATCGTTTTTGCGTTATATTTTGCAGAAAATATGAAACCGCATTCTCCGAATATTATATTAATTATTATTAAATCATAGCTTTCCTTATGAATCAAATCCTGTAAAACTTTGTCATCAGTTCCCGAATTTCACATAGGTCGACGGCCATTGCTATGAATTACATATATTTCGTTCAAGTTTTAAATTTTTGTTTAGTTTCATAAATGTTCATTAAGGGTCATTACGTGAGTATTGTGTTAGGATGTATTTATCTTTGTGGTCCTTCCTATCTTGGAATCTATCCAATCCGTACGCCATTTGCATCCAGTTTTGTAATGTGGTGGATACCAGGTCTCGTACCTTTGAGTGATTCGTTGGTTGTTTAGAAAATGCTGAGAGGAAGGTGACTTCATGACCATTGTCGGCAAGGGAAGTTGCCCAGGGCCAGGCACTGGCAAAATGTTTTTTTTTTAATTTGCCAACCATAAAACACTTTCATATAAATGTGACTTTACCTGTTTTTCATGGAGTAACTCCCTCCTCCAAAGTAAAATAAAATTTTCTCTCCTATGCATGTCTGAGCATGGAATGTTAAAATAATTGTGCAAAACTTAGCTAAAAAAATCATTTTTCTATATGCAAAAACTTAATTGCAAGCACGTGAAACTTGTTGGACTGAAAACAGACCACATATGTGCAGGGGAATATTTTAAATTTTGAAGAGGACCACAGTACAAAGGATTTTATTGCTGGTGATGCCTGATTATGAAATGATCAATATTTAAATTAAAAAAACAAATAAATATTTATCTTTGACTTTACTTCTGTTGTGGAAAATAATTTAAAAAATAAGTTGCATCGCACGACTAAACTTTTCTACTGATAATGTTTATCAATGTAAAAGGGATTAAGTTGAAACCACATATTCTGGATGTATGTGCTTCTCGGAGTGTTGACCCCGAACAATGACCAGTCAATGAATGAAGGTCGGTTATCAATCATGCAGTTTTTGAGACACTTTAAATTTATTAAGCTTCCTAAGAATCACGTGCAATAATTGAATATAATGCAATGGCAAAATGACAAATGAGTCAACTCATCATCAAATAAAAATCTTGTGGGCGTATCGAGTTTTGACAAAATTTAAGTTTATTAGCACTGAACTACATAAATATCACCTTACCGTCATTCCACATTTTATTGATTGTTTTCTAATACATAAAACATCAATTCAATATATAGATATTTGCTCTGATTAGATATCTCTGTCTCTCACACTACCACAATATATATGTACTAATCTGATACGCTTTTCTGTCACAATTCATGAAATCTTTGATTCATAGTTATACCGTAGATTAATTCGCATTTTCCATAATTCTCTCTAGTTCCATTTTAGTGTATGTAGGAAAATGCATTTTTTACTTAAAAATGCATGTGCTTGTTCAATGTACATATGTCTAATGACATGTTGTGAATATAATATTAAAAAGTGTTGATGAAAACGTAATAACAGCATAATAATATAAGTTTCTGACTCAAGATATATAAGTTCCTTTCCGTTCCATTCTTAAAAAATTAAAGTTAAAGCAAGATCAAATAAGCAACCATTAAATATCTGTCCTTTCCATTAATACTTTTTTCAATATCAACGCTTCCAGCTCATCTGTTTCTGTAAATAAAAAATGCTTGTATCTAAATTACTAAACTAATTATTAATAAATATTATCTATTATAACATTGATACAATTAAGGATATGGGAGTTATTACGCTATACAACAATTGATCTCAATTAAATTACAGTAATAAAGTATATCAAGGAGTATAATCACTAGTTGCAGATAGTTTCATCACGGTACAAAGATCACCGTTTCATAAAAGTTGAAAATTAAAATGTCATTAAAATTTACTAAATGCCATTTGTTCCTTAAAATGCTTCACAATGTCAAATGAACATAATACAGATATATACTGGTAGATATTTATATATACTTTCTTTGCATATATGTTTTTTTTACTACTAGGCACCTACTTTGCTACTTCGAAGCACAATGTTGTAATAATTTATATAATTTTGGTTTTGTTCAATTGGTTCAAAGGGTCCACAAGTAGATATATTTATTGTATTTTTTCGTTTAATAACTAATTGCATCTGTTTATTACTTCTCTCCAATCAATTCTTTGTCATTGACAGGAAGTTCCTGTGATGCCGTAATTTGGCATTTTTCACATGCTTGGTAGTTCAGATCTTGACTTGCAAGTTGTAAGTGTAGGGGTCATAAAATCCAGCCACATAATATAAATCTTTGGGTTTGGCGGATGAGTTGGAATTCTTTATGGACAACTTTGGCATTGGCAGCCGTCCAATCCTTTCTTTGAAGTCGGTGTAGGGGACCACCTCACATTTCTTTGCTATTGTCTGGAATTAAGAAAATCTCGTTCAATAATTTATATGGGTATTCAGTACACTGCACGTGTGGGGAATGAATGTATTTATTCTATTAAATCCACCTTACCCCAATTTCATTCTCATCGATGTGAGGGGATTCAAATAACGCACCCTGTACAGCATAATAAAACAAAGAAATTAGATTGTAAGACTTTGGCACAAAAAATGGATACAAATGTTTTAAAAAATCTCTAATTGCTTGGCAGAATATTATCAAATAAAATAAGAATAGGCTAGTCTGAATTTTCTAAGGTTAAAATGAGATTTAAAAGTAAAATGTATATCTTACGGTGTGTTTCAGATGAGGAATCCGTTTAGGTGACTTAACTTCCTCAGGATGATAGAACCATCGTACGTTCACGATTTTTTGGCCTTTCTTTTCCCAAAATTTTTCAATGCGTCCTAAAAAAACAGAATAAAATGACTAAATATCCTTCATCCCTGAGGAGTAAGTCAATTAATTGCTACTCTTGTTAAAAGTAATTCTTCCATTTGACTTGACGGACTTGCAAAAGTTACTTTACAATATTAACAAGTTCTTACCAATATAAGGTCTCTCATTCCCATGTGAGATGAAAATAGCAGAGTCACCAACATTTATGATTTCATCCCCTCGTTGAATTCCTCGGAAGAATTCTTTATTACGACTCTTCTTCGCTTTTGACCTTTTATATCCTAACCCTGTCCAGGTCCAGTAGAGTGATTTACCGTATTTGTGATGAGATGCCTTCCCCCTCTCTTCCTCCTCGTCGTCATCATCTTCTCCATTTTCTGCAGCTTCTTCATCGTCCATTTTTGCCACTTTGGCACAATAAGATTCACCACAATCCGGTTCATCATGATCTCCAGTACACAATCCGGAACTTGTATTGGCCGAAGAGTGACGCCGTTTCCGGTGTTTCTTCTCCAAAGTAAGAAGTGGATTAGGGTCGTATTCTGCAAATAATTTATCAACACTTTAAGATTTATCCCTCGGAAGAAAGAACGAAAGACAGACAGAGTTTCCAACTCAGAGCCAAGTTAAAAACAGGGATGAGTTCAACTAGGAAAATTTGGTATCGACTCTTGTTAGCACGGAAAGGTAAAAGTGTCATATTTAAAAGCTTTTATCAAAATACTGCACAAAATTTGGTTGGTTTGAACAATTTAATTCGTCATTCCAATTTACTTGTATTAAAAAACCAGCGTACAAATGGATTACGGAATCTCACTAACCTCGAGTCGGATGATTTGCTGGAAGTAGGCGAATCTCTGAATTTTTAATCATTCCTGTGTCCCCGTCGTCAAATTCAATTGGAATCAAGTCCTTTTCTGGATCAAATCCTGAAGGATTAAAGTCCGTTGAGACACGGCCAGAGTAGAGTCCAGAATATTGTGGAGACCAGTATGCGCAAATCCTGAGGCGAACTGATAAAGTTCGGGGCTTCTTTTCTCGGACACATTTCTATCAAGAAAAAAACATGATACATTATTTCCATTACAAAATGGGTATGAAACGGATTTCTTCCTATATATCGAAGGTCCTTAGTTAAATGACTGTCGTAGGTAATAAACTACCAAGAAATTTTTATTGGGGGATATTGTGGTTTTCAATTACACATTCATAAAATTATCCGAAAAAAGTTGAGCACGTTCGTTTAACTGGAGCTGATACTATGAAAATGAGACTCATTTCATTAATTGGATGAGGATAATGAAAGGGGAGAACCGCATTCATAAGCTTGAGTTGATCGAGTGAGATGAGTGCTGGAGTTGAACTAGCTGATCCAAGATAAAGCATCTTTTTATTTCGACTTGCCTCCTAACGTTTCAAAGTTCATAGAAAAAGTTGTAAATACGCGTGTGAAAGGATTTTATTGCAACTTGAGACGCTGAAAGTAGTTGGCCATGAGATTGAAAGAAGAGTCCAGTCAAGTTAAGTGCACGAACTCCCTTGTTTTTGGTAAGAATTGAAAACCACGGCGTTAGAATGAATCTCAAATCGAGTGTCCTTATAACTACATTCACCAACCAACTACCGTCTGTTTTACTTTTTGGCCTGTTTTGCTCAGTTTGTACCGACACACTCCATATTATATTAAAATCTCAAATTTCAACCTCAACTACATAGTGGATACCTCTACTCATTTACTTCTTTCCAGTTCCATTCCACCTTCAAATTGTTTGAATGGCTAGTTGCAATGTAATGTAATTTAATGAGCATTCTTTCTATTTTCTTTCCATCCTAAATAGTACTTGTTCATGTCAAATCCACCGAAAAACAATTTTCTACAACCCGCCGACAACATTTACACTGAAGATGCAGACATAGCGCACGGCATGCGCCAGAATAACTGAGGAGGTAATGGAATTGAATGAACTGGTCATTATCATAAGTTAAGGAGTAGGCAGCATTTATTACATAAAGTTTTAGAGACAGTCGTAAATAGCCATTAACTGGATTGGATGGATGGCAGGGTCACGATCACGACTTAAAATGAATCCGAAAAAGTATTCAAGTACATTCCTTCGTGTTAGCGGTCGGGGGATTAGTTGTGTTTACAAACAAGACGATTAAAAATTCAAAGAATTAGGCAACAAATAGGAGAGATTCTCAATGTAAATCTGTTTTTGCTTTGAAAGAACTAGAAAGTACACGCCAATTAAAATTGAAAATGACCAAGGACAGGTCAGTGAATAAATCTAGATTAATTGTTCTAAATGTAGGTCATAAATATTTTCCTCTCACATTTGAAACCCAGGGGAAAGAAGTAAATAACTCGAATGAAATAAGTTTCACAACAGCTCACGAACCACAAATATGACGGTATCATCTGAACTATACACTTTCTGAATACGAATGGGGTGTAAACTATTACAAAGCCAAGTCTTAAAGTGTGACAGACAGGTCATATCATAACGAAATTAACACAAAGAATGTTAAGGCCAATGTAAAAACATTTGTCTCTTTTTACGAGAGTGTCTCAGTGAAAATGACATTACTCTGAGAGCATATACATGACGAGCGTGTCTCAAATCCTGTGTAGTATAATTTAAGATGAGACACAAGTACATGCAGTTAGTGTATGTAAATACTTAAAGGATGTTTCTAAAACCACTCGCTTTCTTTGTACTTAGAGGAGTAAAAATGACATTAGTGAATAAGTATTCCAGTCTGGAATACTCAGTAGATATGGAAGACCTACTTCCATGTTTCTGTGAGGTAATATAATTTACTTTTTATTAAAGTAAGTGCCAGGAGAGGAAGCCTTCTTAGATCCTTTGTTGAATGGGATTTTTGAGGATTTGACGATTACTTACAGGATGTGCTACCGAGTATGTAAAGTAGTACTGACCAAACACATAAATTGAAAGGCCACGAAAACATCATGATGCATGTTGTATAATATTTCTTATTTACCCTCATTGAAGAAAAGGCAAGCTTCCCTGAAGGGTTATTAAATCTTCAAGTGCTCAGCCACACAGTCCACACATATGCCAAAGGGTTATAACAACGGCGTGTATGTTTGTTTAAACTATGCACTGACAACTAATAGGTTTACATAATATCCTGTCTTTACTAACCTCTAGAACTTCCTCTGCCGAAAAAATAAGATGAGGTGGTGCCCCTCTCTCGTTATCCAGTGTCACTCCATATACATCTGGAGGTTGTAGTGCCATAAGTTTTCCAGTGTAAAATAGGCCTTGGATCTCGGTTAGAATACGCATTTCATCTTTCAACTCATTTACCGAATCCAATTCAATCTTTCCAGGGAGCAAGGTTTCCTCCATGTGAACATCTGTCACAACTGGACCAGTATTGCTACTACTCGCTGTGGTAGTGGACTCCCGTCGTCCAATTGACCTGGATGACCTTAGAACTCCAACTCCAAGTGATCCACCAAAAACTACACTAGAAACTGAGGACCTGGAAGATGTCGTGAGTGATCGAGTTCCCCGTTTTTTGGGTAATCTTTTTGGCAGAGTTGAGCCCAAACTGGCAGATGTTGAGGCAGACCCACCACTAAATCTGCGATGTTTGTTAGAAGACATGTCATTTCTAATTTGTTGGTGTTTGTCATTCTTGGCAGCAGATTGACGACGATGACGATTGTGGTGGGAACCAGTTGAATTATGCCGAGAGGAACGATGGCTATTTGAAGTTGAATAGTCGCCACCAATGTACCAACAACTCTTCTTCTGAATTGTCAGAGTCATCAACTGCTCGAGTTCGTCCAGTTTCCAGATTAAGGGACAATCTTCTCCCAACGTGTTTGTGCTTCTTGTTGGAGGAAGCATCCCGTTGATTTGTTCCTCCACCGGTGGAAGTTAAGCGTTTCTTGCCATGCTCAAATGTGTGATTTGATGAATTGTCAGTTGTAATTGTGATTTGGGTAGGTTTTGGCTCGCCACCATTAGAATTGACTTCACTCACTTTTCTTCTGGCATTCCTATACTGTTGTAGCATTGATGGATGAGATCTTGGAATGGAATTAGTCAATGAAGCAACTTCGTAGTCAATCTCTTCATCCGAATTCTCGTGTTCCTCCTCAGAGGATCTGGGACGAGGCTCTGCTTTGAGACAGGGTTTGATTTTGATGGAATGTTGCTGTTGTTGGAGAGTGCGATGAGTTGGCCGTTTATGATAAGGAACAAATCCTTTCAAAGTGTAATTGTTGTTTTGCTGCTGACCAGAGCCAAATAATATTCCGGATGCTCCGACATTTCTCATTCGTTCCGCCGTTCTTCGTTCATATTCCATTAATGCTTGATCTTCATCCTCATCACTGCTCATTCCACCGAATGGCAGTGGTGGTTGTGAGACATCTTTCTCCGTTTTGATGGCATTTTTACTTTCATGACCATCTGTGCTGCTGGAAGTAAGCGTTCTAGCTGCAGAAGCTGCAAATGTCGGGTCAGAAACCCAATTTTTGGACAAACCACTTTCACCATTATTTTGGGTTTTGGTTTGCTGTTGATTTTGATCTGATTCAAAGTTTGACTGAGAAAATATAGCTCCAGTTCTTAAGTGGGTGGATAACAAATTGGGTCCGCTGCCACCCACGGACTTTGCAGTTGGCGGAGGCGTCAGAGAGCTGAACGAGGAAAGGAATAAATCTCCAATTGAGGCGGACGAGGGCGGCTTTCCATCTTTTATTGAATAAGAGACGCCTGGAGAAAGCAGTGTAGTTGTGTTAACGGGAATAGTCGTGTTTATATCCTTTGTTTTCCACTCTGGTGAAGGAGAAAGTGAATGATTATAGGGTTTTGAACTGCTCTTTTTATTCTGACCATCATATGACTTTTTGGTTGACTTTGGAGGATATTCTGATGGTTTATTTTGGTTAACAGAAGTGGTGTAACTTGCTTGTTTCTTTTTCCCCAACTTACTTAGCTTATCACTCCCTTCGCTGCATCTTTTCGTAATCGTTTGTTGTCCGAAATCTCCATTCAACAACTTTTTATTGTTGGATAAGGAAGATGAGCTTTTGTCTTCCATTAAAGATGGATTTGCAGAGTCTGATAACTTAATACGAATTTTTTCTATTTTTGGTACTGGAAGAGTCATTTTAATGCTCATGGGATGGCTGTGCAAATTTTCTGGTTTTATCATTGTTTTCACTTTGAGGGATTCTTCCACACCACCATGGGTCTTTTTCTTAATGGGAGAAATTTCCTTTTTAGGTTTAGGAATTTTCAGTTTAGGAGACAAATTGCTACGGTTTGCTTTTGCCGATTTTGGTTCCATTTTTTGTTGAGTATTCTGATTGGCACTGGATTCCGATTTCTTATTAATTCTCTGTTTCTTCATGGGTAACTTGTCACCCTCAGTCCTTTCCGTTGTTGCTTGTTTCACTTTTTCTTGCGGCTTTCTCTTTCGTTTAGGAGCGCCCGTCCTATTTCCGGTTGTGGGCATAACGGTTGGTATCTTAAGCCAAACGGAATGTTTGTAAGATCCTGGTCCTGGAGAAGAGGTTGGTCCACATCCACCACTCTCTTTCTCATCATATTCATATTCATCACGCTGTGGTGATTTGCAATTAAATTTTGTTATATTAAGTGGACTTGATGGAAGGGAAATGCTGTTACTCGCACAACTACTCACGGTAGAAGATGGTGTCAGAAAATTCAATTCCGGAGACTGTACCGACAAGATGGGAGAAGTCATTAAACTACTGCCTCGACTACTGTTGCTGTGTGCTAGTTTTCCAAGATCCCCTCGACTTCCGAATTCTTGTGCCACGGTCGCTAACAAATTCAAATGATTGTCTTCGGACTGATTAACGTCCTTTCGGAAGTTGACTGTCTGAATTGTTGTCGTGACTGGTGGAGACAAATAACAGGATGACGGAGGTTGGACATTAGGTTGTACTGTCAGTCCTTCGATAAAGTGTCCATTTTGAGTTGGAATTGACATGGGTGAATCTCGGATAAAGGTGATGGTATTATCCCCATTTATCCCTCTGCCAATACTGCCTCCCACTAAACTTACAGTATCACAAGTGGATGAAGATGTTGCAGATTGGACGTTTTGATGGAGAGACAAAGAAGCATTGGTCATATTCTGGGGAAAACTTTGCACCTGTTCGTGGTGGTGATGATGCAATTGAAAAGTTTGTGAACTTCCTTCAAATGTGGTTGTCTGAAAGCTGCCAGATTGAGAGGGAATAAATGCCGGAATCTTAATTTCTTGAGAAGATACCACAAGTTTGAAAGATGTATGCTGCTGGGTATTGCTAATTGTTGGCTGAGGGAGGATTCTTGGTAGAATCAGAGTAACTGGAGAGTTTTGGTACGGAAGAGAAAGTGGGATTACGTTGGGTGAACTTTGGATAAGAGAATTTTCCCCAGGATTGCACCCAGACGTTGGAGATGAGATTGTTACCATTGGATTGCCAGCAATTTTATTTGCACTACTACTGGTGGCAAACGCAATTGAGGGGTTATTGGGACCTGACAAAATTACTGTCGTATTTGCTGCTATCGAAGAGGGTGAGGATGAAGCAGTTGTGAATCTGGGTTCGGTTCCTTTACTCTTAATGGCCACAGGTTTTTTCCGTTGTTCCTTTTTGACAAGGACTTTCTTCACTTTGTCTGGTTTTGGATCACGTTTAGATCTTGCTACGCTTTGGGAAGATAATTTTTTGGAGGCAATTACTTTTTTTGGAGTAGATGGTATTCGCTTTTTACGAGATTTGTTCACTTTTCCGCAAACAGCTTCACTATCTACAGAAACTGGTGATATTAATGAAAGCCCAATCTTGGTGCCAAACTCTTTGCTTTTATATTTATCACGATTTAAACTATTTAAACTATCGTTTTTGGAAAGGGTAATAACTTTTTTGGAAGTAGCAACAGGTAAATTCAGTTCAGGTACAATGTTTCCGTTCCCTTTGCTTGTTCCTGGCACATCAAGCAGAAGAGGATCACAGGAGCTGGACGAGGAGAAAGTGGTCGTGGAAGAAAGTATTCGTCGCTTGTTTTCTTCTTGTTCCTTTGTTTTGTTGGACTTGTAGACTTTTGGCTTGGGATGTTTCACAAGTTCTAAAGGTTCTCCGCCATTACAACTTGAGTTGTTTGTGGCATTTTTATTGTTGTCCACATTAATGTCCGGCTTAATTTTACAAGATTTCCTCTTTGTCGCTTTCACCGCAACAGTAAGACGCTTAACCGGTGGTTGCTCGTTCGGGTCTTTCTTTTTTATTTTTTTCGATTTAGGTGTTGCTTTCTCTTTGACTGGACTATCATTTTGGGATAAAAGCGACTTTTCCTTTGTCGTTTTCCGAGGTTTCTTGGGCGTCTCTGGCTTTTTCTTTTTCTTGTTGCAAGTTGTTTTCTCATCAACTTTTACTGTCTTGCAATTAGCAGCTTTCTTTGTTGAAGAAGGTTTGGTTACTGGTGGATTATGAATCGTCGGCTGTGGTGGTAATGACACCAACTTGAGATTTTGATTCAAATCTGTTTCACACTTTTCCTTGGCTTCAGGAATAGATGTCGGTGAGGTGAAAGTAGCATGTTTGAGATCCATAATTTTTGATGAAGCCACAGAAGTGCTCAAATCCGTATCAACTTTTACCACGTTATCCTCCGCTTCCCCAACTTTCTCCTCTTCCTTCAGCATAATCACAGATTTGTTTGGATGACTTTTCATTACATTACTTGTTACAATCAAGTCAAGTGCAACTTCTCCATCCTCACCCGTAACTGACACAGAGTCCGTCTTTTCAGTCTCAGTTGATGAGTTTCTTTTTTCAATGAGACTGTCCAGTTTTTTGAAATCGTGTTTGCTGTGAATTGGCTCATGAAGTTTTGTAGTGGTGTGAAGTTGAGGAGGTGATGGATAAGACACCTCAAAGACGTGTTGATGGCGTACTTGTCTTTCATCTCCTCTCACCTCGCTCCCATGGCCGGGGAGGATTTTCTCTGTGTCTGGTTTATGGTTGAAGAATGGCGTTTTGGATTCAGATCCTAATCCGTGTGAAGACACCGGAGAAGGATGCAGATTCAAATGTCGGTTCTTCCGTTTCTGAGAATTTTCACCATGAGGATCCTCCTCGCTCTTTTCATCCAATGACGGTGACAGATGTTTCTTTTTAACCTGGGCTTTAGTGAGAGTGAGAGAAGCTGTTTCTGCTGCTCCAGTTTTATCTTCCCACACGTCTTTAAGTGGAAAACTTTTTCTCAACTTGGGAGACGGAGTGGCATACTTTCTCCCACTAACAAATGTGGTGGTGTTGTTCCCACTGCCACTACTACCTGCAATTGTGTTCACGATACCATGTTCTGGATGAGGATGCAGTTGTTGCACCGTCACTGGTGAGGGAGAAGAGGATGTAAGACTTTTTGGACTTAGAGCAGCCGAAAGTATGCTGATGAATAAACAACTCTGCCGGCCAGTTTCCTGAATAGCCTGCGGCTGATACTGTCGTCATCCCTGTGGATGATTGTCCTGCTGGAGAAATTACAGAAAGATTGCTCAAACTCAGACCGTGTGCCGATGCAGGGGATGAGTTACTAAACCCCGAATTCGGTGTCGGGGTCCGGACTCCACCGCTCGGAGATGGAGAGAGGAGCGGGAGACGGGTATTCGTGGTTGGGGGGAAAGTTGTCGGAGTAGTTCGTAGGCCGTCATTTATGGTATTATACATCCCAGCCAGCAGCTGGTGACCTAGGTGGTTTTGCTGGTGGTGAAAGTGACGAAGGTATTCGGATTGTTGTTGCTGTTGAATGAGGGCTTCATAGTGGTGACGCAGAGTGGACTCGTAACCTCCAGAGGCTGCTGATGAAGAAAGATAATGAGGCTGATGGGAGGAGGAGGAAATTGAACTGCTCCCTCCACTGGAATAACTCAGGTATTGCTGGGCGAGGTGTTGTTGAAATTGAAGTTGATTTTGCATAGATTGTTGAATATAGGCTCCGGCTGAAGGGTAGCCTGCAAAATTAAGAGAAAAATTATGTGTTAATTTCAGAAATGTTGCTTGCTTGGACGATATTAGCAAGTTATAAATGATTCTACAGGGAGAAAGTATCGTGTGAATGTAATTTATTGTAAAATAATTTTAATATTTTATCGAATAGTATTAATGGCAAGCATACATTTTTGCGTCATAAGTTACGAAACTGTCTCAGAGTAAGTTGTAATGGAGAAAGTCAGAAAATGCATTTTGGGTCAGTGGGATTTCCCATTTATCACTTTTACATGGGGGAGAGGAGAAAGTCGATCGTGCGTACGTGTCAATGTTTTAAATTATGGAGCAACATCAACTCTTATTACTTGCCGTCTCAAACTCCCTTTCACCTGTATCCCTCCAATAACTTAACCTCAGCACGAAAATGTTTATTTTACAGCAAACTCATATCTTTCCCTCACAATCGCTCAACTCATCGAAGAGAATTTCTATCAAGCATTTAACGATCCTTGATTTATTTACCGGGTCGAGTTTGTTCTGCCCCACTTCAAGGAAGAAATTAATGTTTAATTAAAAACAGTAAAATGGTCATTTAGATTCTGGGTGTGAATAAGCCTAATAATAAAGGTTTGAAAGGCGACTGCAATGGAACACAAAACAGGTTATCGTTTGGTCGTTGGAAACACTACAATGAATACGGAATGTTGTCGTTTTATTGTACAATTCGAAACTGTATGATACCCATGCGAATTTAATGAAAAGTGGTATTGATATTATTTCTTCCCTGTCAATGCTAATATAATTCCGAGGTAAACAGACATGTGGTAATTCATTTATTTTCTGTATCCAACAATCATCTTATTCTGTTATTACTACATCTTTTATTTATGTGCAACTGCTTCTAATTCCCAGTTTTGGCACCTTTTCTAGCCTAATCGGAGAAAAGTTCTCCAAGTTTTAATAAACATTTTTTTTTAAATTTTACAATATCAGACTTTATAAGAAAGTATTCATTGATTCTTTGAAATTGAAATTTGTTCGAGTAGAAAACATCTCGCTGCTCATAAATCATGACACCAAAAAATATCCCACAAGGACGAAGACACCTACGTATAGAAGTTCGTGTTCTTCTCATAAAATGTTTCTAGATGTCCATCAATCATGGAGGTGTCTATTTCACCCTGATTTTTCTACATCTAAAACACTACTGCGTCTATAACTCACTCATACTTACACATTCCATATAACGAAATTGAGCTCATGAAAGTTTCTCTAACTAAACCCATTCAAATTCTCAGAGTATTTATCTTATTCGTTTCCGCTTTTTCCGGGACTGCGAGTCCCCAAGCTCAGAACATATGTCGAAACTATTGCGTCTCGGATGTCAATATTTACTCTAACCAACCACTCACTCAAGAATTCACTTTGTAGTTTAACCGTATTCTTTGTCTGACGGTTTTCATGCATTGGTATCGGTCTATGATATTCTAAAGAAATAAAACACGAAACAATGATCATTTTTTGTCAATAATATTTCTATTTTCCAAGACATCTACTGTGATCTAGATGAAAACCAAATTCAAACCAATCTGTTTAGTTAAACGAAATAAACTTTGTCAGCAGACATCTCGTTAGCAATCATACTAATGGTAAATCTACAAATATACTTTCACCACTCAATTCTAGTCATCGAAATATGAATCGTTAGCTTTGTGGTGATCATATCCTTCATCATTTTCCTCTTCACTGCTAATTTGGATAATTTACTATTCGTATCATTGGCATTCACAAGGTTTCGGAAGTGCTCAAATTGTTTGCATAAGTAAAAAGCAAAATTGCTAATATTAAAATGCACTGAAACCATAATTTAGTGTGAGTCGATCGAGATATAAAATGAATGAAATTGTTTATAGGTACATGATTTTACCAGAACTAGAGCAGGAAACAGGATAAAAATTTGTACAAATAGAAAGAAAATGTCAAACCCAGACCAGACCCAATAAATCCCAGTTCAGCCAAAGCAGTGCTAACCGACCAAGTTTTATTCTTTTACGTTTTATGCAATAAGTAGAAAAGTGATTCTTCCTGGTATGCAGTTAGTTGATAACTAACTCGTTGTTTGTTGCAGAGCTCATGAATTGGTGCATATGTATATATTCAAGTGTTGAATGGATATTTATTATATATGGACTGGAAAGAGAGAGTTCTATTCGTTTTATAAACTCGAATTCTTAGCAAGCATGCAAACAAGCTGAATAAATAATGGGCTGTCGTGTTCATGTCCTCGATTCGAGTATATTTTGTTTTCATGTATGTGTACGTCGCAAAAGATTGTTAGCATTTGGTCATTTCCCCATTTTGCCGTACATAATAATATTACCAATACCGCACAAGACGTTGGGACAAATGGCAATTGTAGTCTGTGAATAAATTGCTTGGTGAAAGAGAGCAGAAAAAGAAGGCAGTCTGGACTAAAAACCCATCAAACCGCATCAGTAATGTGTTTGCATAATGTCAACTGTCTCATGGTTGCAATATTTGGAGAATGTTGTCTCTCTTTTTCGAGACAAGAGGACAAAGAACTCCAAGTCATCTAAATTTGCAAATATTTCAGGTCGGTAGAACATGCCACACATTTTCTCCGTTCAGTGCTCTATATTTGTATTTACAAACAACTCAGAAAGTAACAAGCAACCCAAATATCCTTCACTTTTCCTGCTGCTGGTAAATGGAGGGTCGTTTATGAAAACATTTTTTTGCTACTCTGCCTTTTAACCCTGTTACATGTTTTCCGGCTATCTTTAAAATCCTTTTGAGAAATGTCATTTCAGATGACATACGAGAATGAAAGTCATAAATTACTGACTTGGCTCAAAACTATGCTCTTTCTGACATGATCTGATCTGAGACTAGGTCGAAACATAGTCAAAATATACAGAAATCCCGACGAACAGGGCAACAATCTTTCGTCTGAACGGCATAAGCACGACGTAATACTTAATCTCTAAAGTAGTGTTTTAGTTGTTTTGTATTTTGATTCGTATTTAACTCTAACATCTTCTAATAACGAGGATATTCTTGGTGTTCTCAATGTCAAACCATTGCTATTTACACCCACCAAAAGCTGGGTTAATAATGGATATTTATATGAAGCGTCAAAAAGAAAAAAATGAGATTACAGATATTTAGTTATGAAAATGGCATCTGATCACTCTATTCAAAGCAACCATAAGAATGAGTTCTGTTTGATTCATGAGAAAGCAATATTGATAAATCTGATGTTTCGCCATTGCAAAAATAAATGTTCATCTTTCTTCAGAATTTGTTTTTGCTTCCTCTAGTGGAGAAAGTTGCTGAGAAAGGATATATGATGTGCTGAATTTTTCATAGCAATATGGTAAAAAACAATGGGTCAACGTTTGTGTCACATGACTCAAACAAGTGTCAGTACATCAAAAACTTGGATTCGAAATGCTGTTCATTTCCTTCTTTATTTTCCCAAATTGGTCAAAATTTCTCCACACGATCCGGCCCGTATTATTCACTTTTGTTTTACAATCATTCGCCTGAGTTTGTTCTGTATAGAACACCAATAAAACCGCCACCCACGTGCTCAATATTTGTTCCAAAATTTACTGTCTGCGTACGCTCGGACGGAACAAAGTTGAATCATTATAAATAGTTTGAATTAGCCAAGAAACTTTCAGACGACCCCAGTAAAAATTTTCGCTACACGGCATTGTTTCTCGTTATTCGAATCGGCTCAATAGTACGTATTTGAACAAATATATTTGATTTCTTACCCTGAGGCACATTGAGATTGAGATCAGATCCCAACCCAAGTCCAATAAGATGATGATTTGTACCAGAAGCACTGGCAGCCTGCCACGTGGGTGGAAGAGTATGAAAGTGGCTATGTGAAGATGTTTGATGTGGAAATGGAGTCAAACTTCTCATATTACTGTAATGATATTCCAGTAAAGAAGGAGACGCTGCAGACGACAATTGCTGCGGGTGAAAGTTGTAGGAAAGTCCTAGATTTGGAGGAACTGAGGATGATGGCAGTGGGCGACAACTACTTGTTTCACCAACACTTGCCATCAGTTCGGGTGTCGCACTTTTACCACTGGTTTCCAAATAGGGTCGTTTAATCACACTTGGTCCACCAACATCACCACTAATACTACCACAACTGCCTCTTTTCACTGAATATGATGCTGCCATTTTGGTGGAAGATTCTTCCCTAATTTTGTGACCGGAAGAGAAATTCCTTTCTTGAGAATGATGGGTGAGGTTGACATGATGACTTGGAGAAGCAGATGATGGTCGAATTGGGGGCTTGTTAGTTGCAGCTGCTTTCTCTTTATGTAGCTTGGGCATTTCTGCGACAACAATTTTATTTTGAGAAGATGTTGTGTTAACAAGTGAAGAGCTATTGGGCAGAGAGGAATTACTTGTAACAAGTCTTTGCCAAGCTACAGCAATCCCAATAGGAATTTTGGAACCCTTCTTACAGGATGCCGATGTTATTGCAGCAGTTGTCAATCCATGTTGATTTGGATGTTGATGATGAGAATGATATTGACCAGAACCACTTTTTATTCCTCCTCCTGGACTGCTCAAGCCCAATAGTCTTTTATCTTTGTGGTCAGGATGGGATGAGGATTGCAGGTGTGACGATGTTGAGAGAGCGTTTGGCTTGTCAGCAACATCACTACTAACAGAATAAAAATTGTGGGATGGTGAAGTTTTTGCTGGTACTGGATTTATGCCTTGATCCCCAACTACCAAGTCAGTTGATGAGTCACTTCTAGAACTGCAGTTCACATTCACACTTTCACCACTGGGATCTCGAGATCTAGCAAAATGTGGAGTGGTTGTGGTTGTGAGTTGAGAATCGGTCTTATTTGAGTAGGTGGAAATTCCAGGCGATGACGTAACAGAACTGGACTTGCTTAGACCACTGAAAGCATATTGCTCTGTTTTAGAGCTTTCCAAAGGATTCACCACTTTCTCTCCTTTCACTGTTAGATTTATTACGGGATGAGTGCCTGGAGTTAGACGAAGTTTTTTATTTTTTGAAATTTCATGGTCATCATCTGTTTCCTCGTCTGCTTCCTCCGGAGGGGTCGGCATTACTTTGCTGGAATTAGATGCAGCTATTGTACTGCTACTGCTGACTTCATTCAAGTTGGGCTTATTTGGTGGCCGAACGTATGGTCGGGATCGAGAGCATGTCCCTTTATCGGATTCTGGCTCAATTTGGTCATTGTCAGTGTCATCATCTTCTTCGAAGTCATGTTTTTCCTCATCTTGTCCTTGTATTTCTTTTTCTGCATTATCACTTGTTGCGTTTACGAGATCACTACCAACTGAGGTAGAGGAGGATTGCTTTCCATCGATGGAAATCACAACTGTACTTTCCTCCTGCAATTCTGACGTAGACTTTTCCTCATTGGGTTCAATTTCTGGGTTTTTCGACTCTTCAATCTCAGTTTTGAGTAATGAAAGAGGACTTTCTTTTTTTGGTTCCTGGTCGGTTACTGCTTCACTTTCAGATTCAGTTGTAATTACTGGGCTTGGATTTAATTCCTTAGTTTTTGGATTATTGGGACTAGTTTCTTCAGATCCTGTCTCTAATTCGTGGTCGGGTGTTGCTGCTATTTTAGCGGAATTAACTGGCTTTGAATCATTAGCCTGGACAACCCTTGGTATAACGGCGGTAATTTCTTCTTTATTTTCTTCATCATTCTTTTAAAACGGGCCGAGATCCAAGTGAATCAACACCAACATCAGGGACAAGAGTGGTATCGGAAGCAGAATCAGGATGCTCAACGTCAACACATGCCTTTGTAAGTTCGCAGTCAGTGTCACTCATTGCTGCTAAACCCAACAAGAGAGGCGGAGATCAGGTTACAGAATATATATGAAAAATAGTCCAAAACTGGAGTTGGAGAAAGTTGTGGGAAATGGGAGACACACGTGGGGAAGAGGAAGAAAGGCACCATGCCTTACTTGTTACTGATTCCCTTTTCCGTCCACGGGCTCACAATTTCATTCCACTGAATGTGAAGACCAGGAAGAAAATCCGTGTGCCATGAGTTGAGCAGTTGTTCTATCTGAAATCAATACCGGAAAAGTATTACACAAAGGGAATCAAGTCGAGTTTTCTTTCATTGGCTTGCTCCTATGGCATACTTTTTTTTAGCAAAAAATGGAAGAATGGGGGAATAATAAAGTGTTGATGGTATGTTTGAACAATTACAATTACATGTGACACCCTGCTGAATGCTGCAGTATTTCAGGAAAGGTAATTTTGGGGTTACTTGAAAATATAAGTGAAGGGCAACTTTCTTCCAAAGTGTGTTTCATAACTGACTTAAAAAAAATCTCATTAATAGAGTCGCATTATGATGAATTACCAGAAATGATCTAGCTGTCAATTTACTGAAAAACTTGACGCCAGAGTATAAAATCAAATGTAATTTAATTCCGCTCTATTTTGACCCAGCTCATGCCCATTCCGTTAATGTTCACTAATTTCAGTTTGTTTTGTACAAAATGAACGTCATTCATTGATAATTAGGCTTTGTTGCTCTGATTACATAGCGTAAATGTGGTGTCACATTTCTGGCAGTTTTCGACGCATGTAAATGAATAATTAGTTGGATAGCCATTAGTTATTATATCCAGTTTAAAACCAATAACATTCGTCAGATTTTAAAATGCTCATATTTCCATGAATGAGTGACATGGAGTACGATTCTTTCACTTTCCATTTCATGAATAGCATAACGTTCACATTCTCTCACTTGTGGATTACTGATTCGAATAAAAGAATGACAGCCCTTTCAAGCACGTAAGTAACTCTTTTATTTAAGTAATACATAAAGAAGCTTCATCAATAAAAACGCGAATCGGAGTTTTTTCGCCACAGAATGGTTGCCGGCACAGTTTCACAATACTAAACATTTTTATAACCAAGTGAAAACTGTTTTTCAGTTTACCTAATTTTTGTTTTATTAAACGGCGTAGTTTATTCGTTGCATTAAAAAAAAGTTCCGTAATTCGATGTTTAAATTAAAACTGGAGCAAAATGTCAACCGCTAAGACTGATACTTGTAAAAGATATTTGAAGCATGGATTCAACGTTGAAAATGAGTCACTCATATGTTGTTGTTTAAAAAGTAAGTAGTAAACAATCTCAAAAGGTCATAAAAAATTTGGAGATATTGCTTCGTGGAAAGGTTCTTTATATGCTGTGGTAAAATTTCAAAAAAGGTACATCCGCTCATCTACATTCATAATAAGCCATAAGAAAAGAACTAGACGAGCGCAATACTGACTTTTCCGAAAAGGAAAACTGTGATAAAAACTTCCACAAAAAACTTAGAACTGTTACATAACAGTTTAGTTTTGGGTCACATACTCCGTCGTATTTCGACGCTTTCTAAGAAAATGTCAGTCGGAGTCAAATGATTAGTGAAAATTTCAACTCACTTTAGAACAAATCTTATCAAGTTGTACTAGTTCAGAAATTGGTGTTTGATTTGACATATTCGTGCACGTGTAAGCTGACTTACGACGTAGAGTATAAAATTCATACAATATGTTTCAATAATTTTCATCCGCCAAAGTGACACTAGCCTTACTAATAAGTTATTAGTAATAACACAGAAACGCAATCANATTCGTGCACGTGTAAGCTGACTTACGACGTAGAGTATAAAATTCATACAATATGTTTCAATAATTTTCATCCGCCAAAGTGACACTAGCCTTACTAATAACACAGAAACGCAATCAGTTGAATGATAGTAATACAAAACGGTTGAAAACCCATGAATTAACGGCTACCTTACTTATCTTAGCAGAGAACCATCACAATATAAATACAGATATTCACTCTAGGCTTGACTGAAGCAATTCAAACACACGAAAAAAACACAAGAATCAAACACACTTTTATAAAAGTGACACTAGCCTTACTAATAAGTTATTAGTAATAACACAGAAACGCAATCAGTTGAATGATAGTAATAAAAAACGGTTGAAAACCCATGAATTAACGGCTACCTTACTTATCTTAGCAGAGAACCATCACAATATAAATACAGATATTCACTCTAGGCTTGACTTATAAGCAATTCAAACACACGAAAAAAACACAAGAATCAAACACACTTTTATTTTATTGAACTCACGCGTCAGAAATCGAATCAAGTGGCATGTGGCCACTACACTCTTGTTTTATATTTGATTGAGCTATTGTGCATTTTTTGTCACTTTTTTGTAACTATTATATCACCACATCACATGCCGTCTTTTCTTTACAACCAGTTACAGAACACAACTGATACATTTGATCAACTTACCACATTCGACCAGCAAAATTCTAATGTCTAATATTACATAACTATCTCGGCCCTCATTGAAATTGAATACAGGTATGTACTATAGTTCGCGTCAAATTACTATAGCCGCATGCCCTCATCTCTCATATTATTATTGGAGTGATCATCCTTACAAAGATATATTTTATTAGAGAAGTTGACTAAGAACAAAGATTAAGGTGTAAAATAAAATTGCCTTATGAAAACATTGACTGATTAGACCCCTCAACGAACAAAGAAGCATTTTGATTTTATAGATCTGCTTTGCATAACGCCAGCAGCAAGAACCAGACATAATGTAGACCAATTATATTGAAACATTAGGACATAATTCCATCAGGAAAGAATACAAATATGACCTGTATACGGATAAATGTAATAAGGGTCGATTGGACACCCACAACAACCCTTCTATGTAAATGATTATGTCTGTGCCGTTTTGTTAACGCATGCCATCAACATCATCATCATCACCAAAAATCAGATCATTCATTTAACTTGCATTCAACCAACCAACGTATTATACAATATGACATTTTAACAGCCTCAATCCGACCAATGTTAGATATGAGTCTGACGGTTGATTATCTTTGTTTTCATAAGTTTTGGAGTTTAGTTGATTCGTGTAAATGTAAAACAACATTTAACACGCGGCACATCGAGACAAACAAATAAATATAAAAGTAAATTCACTAAAGCAGGACAGCTAGAAATACACAAATACCTACACACCTTCCCCGTGCGTCGTCTCACCTGCCTCTTAGCTAACTAAATAATACAACTATCAATATAACCACAAAGCCGGAAGACAAATCTAGATTTTTTTTACCTCTTGCGGCCTACTACGAATACTTTATTTTATATCGAGTCGCGGTGTAATGTAATCAATGCAAACGGATAACAAATGAGGCGATAAAGCAAAAAAGAAGGAATATGTTCAACCTCACTCTCACTGGGACACAATGATATGTTGATTTCGGACTGAGCCTGTTCTGGTGAATTATTATTACGAGACAAGCCAAAAGTCAAATAAAACACTATTTCGTATATTAAGATAGATTCAGACCTTTAAGCCGAAAAGAAGGTACCGTTTGTGTCTTCGGTGTTTATTTGTCGTGTGTGAGATTTTGTGTACCCAGAGGTCATAATTTGTGATTGACAAATTACAGAAGAATTGGAACAGCAGCATAAAATAAAAATCACAGTTATATCAAAGCTTGACTCGACTCCAAATCGATGCAATGACTACAGATCTGTATGATTTTCGGTTTGAGTTCTGTACCATAAAGCTTATTTAAGGAACAATACTAACGGTGAGCTGCATTGTAGGGATAAGTTAGACAAAGTAAGATAGGACGATCTTTATTGTTGATTGATTCAATTGACTGGGCCAATGATCCTCAGGCAAAGTTAATAAACAATAAATATCCACTCTCCTTAATCTAATGCATGATAGAATGGATTGAAGATAATTCGGACGGATTGAGAACGGACCGTTGTTTTTTGTTGATGCAATCCATATTAAAACAAGATATCTTAACATATTTGCAGATCAGAAAAGAGTAAAGACTCCAAAATTCAACTCCGAATGGTGGGACACAATTTATTTTATTCTTTTACAAGTGTCTTAAAATACAGCTTTTGAATTTAAAATCTGTCATATGCCAAAACATATAATGTACATTGAATAATATAAATCGGGTAAAATTGTTCCCGCAAGTCTACCATACACCATACATAAAATCCGTTCATGTCTAACAAGTAACGTTATAATAAGTATGATGTGATGTAATTCTCTCCACCGAATCAGCATCGTCTCTTGAACTTACAGTAATGCAATGGTCATCACTTTGTTTCTACATTCAATTCAACATCTACCAACACCAACCATGGCAGACAACTTGCGACGTCGTCAACTAGTGTTGTGAGGAGATTAGGATAACAATAAAAAATGCAAAGTGAACTTGCTCTCTCAATCCCACAAAGCGCCAGCACTACCGCAGCCACGCCGTCCATTTCATCTACATTGCCAAGCATGCCCAATAACCATTTTCTGTCTGCACTAACTAAACTATCCTTCATAGCTCCATGCAGTTAATAAATACGTTGTGGAATCCATGCAGAACGTGGTATGGAGATGCATTTGAAATAATCGATGGCATATGTTTTTCCGCAAAAGTTCGCAATTTTTACAAGCATGATGAAAACCCCAATCCTTTCCATTGAATTAGAAAAGTTCTAAATTTTTATAGAACAGAGAATGCAGCTGAAAAAGTATATGAATTCGACGCCGCACGTAAGCGAATTGCATCTTGCAATGCAATGCATCGAATTTTAGTGGTTTGATGTTGATGTGGCGTGGTTAGTTTAAATACTTTGTTGGTAAGGTGGTTGGTTTGATGGATAGAAGTGGTTGAACAATAACAATGTGGAGAATCACTAACCAAATAACTAACAGATCAACAGAACTAATGCTGAACTCAACTAAATGTGTGCATTTCGTTGGCGGTGGACTGTTTCTTCATATAACTTGTTGAAATTACGTGGCTTTGATTTCGATCCTATTCACCCGAAGAACATAAATGATGCAGTTCCTTTACAGTACAGAATCTGTACATGCAAACTGCAACTTCATTTACGAATACATGGTTCATTTGCCATCCCAACTCCACATAATCTAGCTATTAAGATTTTACACAGTGAGTGACTTGACTTGCTTGATGAGAGCCTCATCATGAGACTGACTGAATAAAATAAGAAATGATCCAACAAAGTACTTGAGGTGGACTCACTAACCAAACGAATCAAGTTCTCCGTTATCAATTTAGTTAACTGAATCTACAAGTCTATCCATCCAAATCCTATCAACTTCTTGTTTAAACAACTTGTGTAAAATATCACAGCTTTTTCATTTAATTTGATTGCTTCTCCTCTCCTTTTTTATTCTAAAGAATAAAGCAAAGTTGCTTTATTTGATTCAGCTAAAGTGGAGTGGGTATGTTCTTCTTTCTTTATGAATAATAATCATTTCTACGTATTTACTTGCCATTCAACTTTGCAATTTGCAACAATGTGTTAAAGATTCGTGCAACCAAGTTATTTGGACTGTTAATTTTTATATTGTTCCCTGCAAATGTGCATTGTTATTTCAATATGGATTTTTTATTGACAGTTACGCAAATCCAAATTACACTGATCCCAAACCATTTCAATATGATATCAATTGCTTTGATATACGGATTAATTAACTTGTATTTCATGAATGAAAAATTAGATTAATTTGCTTGGTCTTGATGGATGACAAAATTTTGTAGCCAATTGACAAATTGAAATAATGAATATATCATACACAGGCTTATTGAATACAGTCTAAACATGATTTCGAGGACGAAGCTGTGAGATAAACGAATTTTAACAGAATACGAGGAAAAGACGAAATGAAAGATCACAAAAAGCAAGGAAATTTATTTTCCTTCCAAAACTTGCTTCAGTAAGCAACTTTGCAGCTTTGAATTGATTCCAATGCGGCACGTTTTAGGTTTTTATTCGAACCAATCCAGCATAAAGCTAAGAAAGGAAATCAGTGAGTGAAAAATAACCAAAGGAAGAAATCAAGAGACGAATGTGAAATACTCTTTTCAAGTGAGGGTGACTTCATTTCAATTTTAGCCAACTGAGGAATTTCCTCAAGTCAATTTCTCGTCAGTTAGAGAGTACAGACAGATTAAATTAGGTCCACCACTTTCCCTGAAGAGACGGATATTTATTTACTTTGCCCCAGTTCCTTTGAGAACTCAGTGATGTCCCGACTAAACGGGTTCGATTCAAATATAAGTGTGTAAGTTCCATTTTCAGCAGCTTTATGACCTGCATATAACAACACTTTTTGACCTTAAAGACACATAAGATAGTGCGATTTTCTGTTACTTGTTACTCGATTGAGCAATTGTTGAAAATAGAATTCAAATTCCAAACAAATATACTTGTGCAAATCTTCCACAACGGCAGAAATGCCTGCATGAAACCACAATGATGTTTCGTCCACTTAATTGAATTTAAATATACGCCAGAATAAACCGAATTAATACAACTACTAGTTACTTCACGCATGTACTACATCCAACGTACAGGACTTAAGTAATTGTTAATTCTGCAAGTATTTAGTCGTGTAAAATAAAACTGAGACCACAGCCAAGCCGCACCCAAACACCACAGATGCCAAGTGAATCGTCTTGTTACTCTGAATTTATCTCTTAATTACCCCGACTGAAATCTTAATTCGTTGTAATTATGGTTGTAAACGGGACTTGGATTCCTCGTAAAAATTCCTTCTACGGAACTTTACAATTTACGACTCAAGCTTATAAATAAGTGATGCAAAGTTCAGTTAAACTTAAACTTTGCATGTACCACATTCCCCTTGAGGTTCTACCATAATAAAATCTGACAAATTTTATAAGGTCTGACTCCGCTCTGGATATATTCAAACTTGGGCACTTATAGCCATTAAAAAATTAAAGTCATATCACGAATCATTTCACGGATCTGCAGTAGTCGAAAACATTGAATTTAAAAAACATGGTTAAATTATTTTGTTGAAACTGGAATTTGTTAGGCTCGTCGAATGTATGGACAGATTAAGGTCGAGAATGTTTAGTGGTATGTCGTTATCAACACGAGAGAGCATAATGTCATCGGAGTCAGTATGTCCCTCCAGAGCCACGAATAAAATTATTTGCTCGTCACAAATCAAATAATGCAGGGTCTATGAATGGTTCGTCGTCAAAGTCTAAATCGCAGCAACAGAGTAAAAACGTTGGAGCAGGTGAGCACATATACGAAAAAGATAATTAACTATTTGTAGCAAATGATTTATATTGTTGCTCCACCATTTAGAGGGAAAAAGAGTACAGGGAAGCCCGAATGCGTATACTCGGAGACGTTCAATTTAGTGACCCGGAAGAAGAAAATGATGTCGACTGCGGAAGTAATTAAGTCATGAATTTTGCGTACGGTTTAAAAATTTATTAGATTGTATAAAAATCACAGGGATCAATAAAAACAATAACTAAAAAAAGAACTTCGTATTTCTATAAATATTTTCTGATTAACATAACTACAAAAACAATTTTAGTAACTACAAGTTACTTTAACTTAAACGAATAAATATCTTATTTAAAACATTCAGTCAGTTTCATAAAAATCATTTCACAACCTTATTTTTGTTAGTAAAATTGCGAGTGGTGAGTGGCAACTGGCTAAAGATTTTATCCACGGCTGCTTTCAGATGTGACTCATGATTTCGTAGATAAATCTCAGTCTCGGGGGTTTTCATCACACAGATTGCATTCAGGTATCTTCGAAACCATCCCTTTAATTGGGTAG
>JAAXNX010000239.1:0-37407 GCA_036491905.1 Folsomia manolachei
CGGGTTGGAGCATTTCATTGATTTAAAACATATGCCTTTACACTGGTTTCAACATGCATAGACTCATATGCATAATGGACATAACTAAGGAAGAGAAAACTGCCAACCTGCTCATTTCGCTCTACCACGCTACTTTCCCCTTGCAAATATTGTAGTGAAAGCTGGGCGGGGAAAGTTTCAATCAATATAATCGCGAAATGGTTGTAGACACACAACTCTACTGCAACTAAAACTTTTTCTGCAAATTGGTTCATAAATTTGTGTAAGCTTCGAAGGACACAGAGCTGGGAAAAATGATGGATGCGTACCCTTTTTGGACTTCCATTGAAAATTGTTACAAGTCCTTCCCTGCGCAACTCCTCAATACAATCGAGATGCTCGATGTTGGAATTATCTATAACACTCAGATATCGAGAAAAAAGTCGCCCTAAAATTAACTGACTAACTTCAAACGAAACTTCATTATTAGGAAAAAAATACAAAAGAACGAGTAGCGAAATAGCTGGAGACTGCAAGCGCAGTAAAGTTTTAGATATTAAAAAGTTGAATAGATGCTCTACATTCTTATTTAAAAAATCGTTGATGCTATTTGCGCCACTACTAGTACTCCCGTAAAGCACCCCGGCTTGTTTGATTACGATTGGTAAATTCCCTACCGTTTTTTGAAGTTTGTCCGCCAGTTCTTTGTTTTGAGTACAAAAACATTGCTTAATTAGCATTGCGGAGTCTTTAATCGACATTGGGTGTAACTTCAAATGGACGAATTTCGTTTTTCTTAATACTTTTTGCAAAGATTTAGAGCGATCATTTTCCACCAAATCTAAACAACTTATTATTACCATAAGTTTTTTTCCGTGTTTTTCAAAAAAACTGACAAGATCTTGCAAAAATTTAAAAATCTTTTCCTCGTCGTCTTCTCCAACTTTTTCATTACTTTGAATTTGGTTGGGTATCGGAATGAATGGGGTACTATTAGTAACGTCGATAATTACATTATCCGTTGCAATTGTGTCCGGGTCAGAAATGTCATCGAACAATGCATACTGAGCTTTTGTAATTGCGTCGGGGTCAAGATCACAAATACCCGACACTTTTTCTTGAATGATTTTAGCCCCAGAGTAAAAGCCACCAAGTAAATCATCAATATAAACTACCGTGGTTTGTGTAGGCCGTGATGCTATTCCACGAAAAGTTGGCAACTGTTGTGTAGTCGGATGAGTTTCTTGGTTTTCAAAACTTTGCAAGCAAGCTTCCAAGCTTCGCCAGCTGCTCCCATCCAAAGCGTAGTCGAGTGAACACTTTTCCGTTTGTGTCTTTTAAATGTTGTCTAGAAATTTTTCACAAAGGGATGATTTGCCAACTCCGGAGAAACCAGAAACTAAAACTGTAAATATTTGGCCGACGTCAACTTCTCTTGCGATCCGGTGCAATTCTTGTAGTTCTTTTTCTTGTCCGATAAAGTCTGCTGGGGCGCAGAAATTTAATTCAAATGGCGAATTACCTAGACAGATTTAGTGTGTTTATGACATTATTAAATTATTTTTTATTAATATTGTTTTTTTAATAATCAGAAATCCACAATTAACCCGAAATTCACCTCGGCTAAAATTTTGGACGACAATGGTTTCCTCATCATCACCATTTATTCCTTGTGGTTGCGACGCTGAATTTATAAATCGTCCTTCTAAGGTTTCTTCACCAAGACAATAAAATAATTTGACATTTTATCATTCTTAATATTTTAATTTCAGCCATAAATTTGTGCTTACCAGCTGCAGAGGTGAACTCAAGGTTTCTCAATATATTTACCAGGGTTTGGTAAATTGCTTCATGATTGCCAACTTTCCCTTTCCATTCTTCTAAAATTTGTAAACTGAAATCGTAATAAGTTTCGTTTGATCGGAGAGAACGCTTAACTCCTAATTCTCTTGCGAACTGAGAAATATTATTTACAAAATATTCGTGATTAATTAAAACTAGGGCAACACGGTGGGAATCCAATTCCATGGTTATTTTAGTTACTGGTTCAACTCAAAAACACTTATAATCGTTTTCCAAATGCTTATTTTAAAATTGGAATAGTTTTAAAATTTTATTTATGCAGATTTTGTTTTAAGTTTACGACTGCACACGAATGTTACAATATTAAGCAATAGTTGGCGAGACAAATGCGATTTGGATGCGAAACAATCTAATCTTTATCCTGGTATTTACATAAATCAAAAATGGTTTCTATTTGATATCAATATTGAGTCAGTCATTGTCGTAATCAGTGATAGATAACTAAATGAATAGTCCATTGTTTACTACTCACTCGCGAATTTGGAGGGCTTAAGTTGGAATTTGTTTCAATCCAGATAAATTGGGAAAGATGGTGTTTTCGTTTGGTATGCGTGAATTTGGCATCAGGTGAGGTTCGTTATCTAGCCTAACCATGTGAGCAATTGTTGTAATTTCCATTTGCGGTGGTTCCTTGATAGTATAATGATAAAGTATAATATCAATTAAGAGTTCGCCATAACCGCATTTTCCAATTCAGATTAGTTGGAATAGTTTTAAATTCCAGTGTCATTCAAAACCAAATGTGACGTAAATTGATGAACTGCTGAATTAAAATGTTTATTTGAAAATATTACAGATTTGCACTTTACTTCGGGTAACTGATGATAAACCTAATAGAAAAGAAATAATGTGGTTTAAGATAGAAAACTTGGGAAAACGCAATTATTGCCCAAGGGAGAATTCAATTGAATTTTATTTTATCAAACCTCAACATCCTACAACTTGCATGTTTCATAAATTGATTTGAAGTGTTACAGTTCAACGTCGCACCTAACTTCGGTGAAGTGATATGAAGTACGTCATTAAAAGAGTCAAGTGATTTGGTAATTCCGCAAATTAAATTGTTTTATAATCAGAATTTTGTTATCAACAGCTCAATGAACTTGAAAAGCTCTTGCTAATACCACCTCTTAAAATTTATTTTGTCCATTATTTCTTACCATCTCGCTGAGAACAGATACTATTTTTTGTTCAATTCCAAAATTTTAAGAAATGTCACAACTGTGCGGTAGAACGTCGACCGTCTTCATTTCTTCGTTCATACTACTAACTCATCTTTTGCCAATCCGTGGTCAAGTCCTCACTACTCAAACTTTAGACGTCAAACTCCCCGCGCCAGACGCTTGTCAGGCCACCTTCTACGACGGGGATGACAGTATCTACCTCTTCGGAGGGTCTGAATATCCCCAAAATAAACAAATTCTGAAGTTTACAATATTCTCGGAAACACTGCAAGTAGTTGGCACCCTTCCTGAGGCCAGTATTTGCGGCCACGCATACTCCGACAGTTCCCGCAACATTTTCTACCTGGGTGGTGGAGACTCTGGAGCAACATGGTTCAAAGAAGTCTACAAATTCAACCCCGTAACTGGTGTAGTCAGCCATGTCGCCAATTTACCGTATACCGCGGGAGAACGACCATCCTTTAAATTTAGCGAGACATCCAACACCATTCTGGTCTTTGGAGATGATGGCGAAGTGACTCAAAAACTTTCGGCCTTTGATTTGTACAGCTTAACTTCGTCCACGGTTTCCACAAATTTCACATTTTACGCCAACTCTGCCACAGCAATCAAAGTTGGGAGTAAAGCGTTCCTATTTGGTGTTCGTGACCCTGAGGCAGCCAGAATGGCAGTGGAAGTGGATGTCGACACGTTTTTCAATATGCAATACGTTGGCCTGGCAACTCTTCCCACTTTTACTTGGCATCCATCCTCGGTGTGGGATGGGAACTATGGTTACGTAATTGGTGGATATGACAGTAGCACCGGGGTCCGGACCGATGGAATTATTCAATTTAATCCAGTCACCTACGAAAATAGATTCATTCCTGTGGAAAACTTTCCGGTGGGAGGATCCAGCCATTTCTGGTACTCACCAGCAACCGTTTTTGTACCAAGTAGGAATAGGATCTACTTCTTTGGTGGATATTCTTCTATCAAAATACACGATGAGATTTTTTATATTGACCTGACCCCACTTGACGTGACACCAAGTAACGGAAGAAATGACTTGACCCTGACCAGTTGCAACAGACGAAGGAATGGTAAGCCATTTTTATCAACGAATTATTTGCTGGTTTTACTAAAATAAATGGTTTCCAGGCTTTTTTCCCCATCCCTCGGACTGTTCCTTGTTTATTGGATGCCAAGATGAAAACATGACTGTGTTCAGTTGCCCAATTCCACTGGTATTTGATTCTGTTCAACTTCGTTGCAACTTTCCAGAGAAAGTTAGCTGTTCAGTTGTTTAAAATTCCGAAAGAAATACGTAAAATGGGAAATGTGCATTAATAAATCTGGCTTGCAAACGTTTTATTTGCTTTAATATTCCGTATTTAAACACTATGGTTTACTTCGCATGCTTAACTAGTTTAGTGTGTCTACTATGTCATCCTCCCAGTTAACCAATTGATATTCAGTATCAAGTAGAATGAAAGTTCAAACGGGGTGAAGTGTTTTGTTGTTTGGAATTTGGATTGATTAAGTGGTTCGTTGATAAGCAAATTTATGTTTTCGGCGAATAAGTTCAGTATGAAAAGCACTTGTAGATGGACTGCAAAGCAAACATACGCAATTTCATATCAAAATAGATTTTTTGTAATTTTTGATGTAAACCAATTTGCAGCGTCTTAGCATGTTTACATACGAGTTGGCTCATGGATTAATTAAGTATAAACATGATATGCGAAACATAAATATCAATGTGTTAATCTAAGTTTGAATAAATTACTGCTATTTAATTTGTATTATATCTACATAGAATTAAATTATTGCCCATATGAATTTGTGAAATAGCATGATTGCCAATTATAATAGTGCCAATTATAATACTGGCACTTTTAGCTTCAACGTTAAATTTGCCGGAACCGATGCTTCTAAAAAACAACACCCTTCACCAAAAGTAATTCGAAGCAAAACTCTGTCTCCCCGCATCGATTAAACAAATTTACGAAGTATTGTCCAACTCAAATACCAAATTCAGAGCATAAGTCCAAGTAACCCATTTCGAAATCTATTGATTGTTGTCCAACTTGTCCATTTCCTTGTTTGACACTTTCCACAGTTCCATGGCCTACATCCGCGTTTGATTTAATTGTCTTAAATAGAAAGTCGGACAAACATTGAGGTTTCTCTCATCTTTCCGGGACATTTTGTTCCTATAAACATGAGGTGTTGATCAACTCGCCAAGTCAATTTCCAACTTATCTCGTGGAAGAATCATTTCATCCAATACTCAAGATGAGGGTGCTTTTCGTCTGCCTCTTTGCAACCATATTTGCTCTTGGATTTGGTGAAGGTGAGTGGCGACTATCTTTTAAATTTGGCAAAAACTACAACTAAAATTTGCTTTAGATGCACCCCAAGCCGTGGCAACTCCAGAAGATTCCTCAGCTCCGCTTGACCGACAGAGCCGTGGATGGCCGTGGGGCCCTAGTCCAACTCGTTCTCCGTATTATAAGGAACCACGACCAATGTTTAATCCTCCCAATTTTTACAACCAATACCGCAAATTTCCTCCTCCACCCACGTTCCCAGACTATGAGTATGAATATGACTATATGTACTGGGACTAGGGTGGTTGATGCAGAATAATAAAACATTCGAATCAAAATTTAATATTAATTTATAGAAAAAAATTGGATTGATAATCACCAAATCTTTACGTGGTTTCAAAGCTACTTATTCGCTCAATGTTTGGATTGCTTGTTTTAAACACCTTGAAAGATTAGTAATTATTTATAGTAGCAGCTCAAATTTTATATCACAGTAATGATTGATGCAAGAAACGGCTATTACTGAAAATAATATAATAACACGTACTATTCAAATGTAAAGATATTTGCAGATTTATTAGTATAATTAAAATGTTGGTTTTAATTTAATTAAAGAATTTTAAGGATTCGTAGCTTATTCCTCAGTGGCTCATATAAACCATGGTTCTATTGAATTATACCTACACCACCAAACCTACCTGTAAACTAGCATAGTCAATATGTAGTTTGAAATATTACGGATATTACTAATAATTTCATTTTTTTCCGTGCATTACACTAATTTATTCACACACTATTTCTCAAATTCTAGGGATTACTTCCACCAAACTATAATCATCACGCAAACAAATATTAAGGCTGAATGTAGACGTCGGACTTGAAATGCAGCATGTTGGTATTCAAATTTGAATGAAATTAACGATTCGGGTCAATACCAAACTCAAAAATTTAAGAAAAATAAAACAGATACAGTAATGAAATACCTTAATTTAAATATCAGCATTTGACAACGAGTATTCCATTTATGTCAAAAAGAGTTTAATTAACAAGTACATTTCTTTACCAAACTACCAATCCACCTCCATCCATCCCATACTAAAATGTTCAAAGTGTGTTTGAATTCCTTCAAGAAAACTGTCGTTGAAACCAACAGCATGCCCAGATAAATGACAAAAAGCACTCTGACCTGTTCCAGGGTCGTGGGTTCAGCGTCCCTTCTATCATTTCTTCCATCAGAAGTTGCATTTCTTTCTTCGCTCATCTTTTTGAAAACGACATACGAGCTCATCTGAGGCTTCACTGTCCAATAATATTTACTCCATCTCTGGAAAAATCCACCTTCACTCAAACTAGCCGTCCCGGTAGAGAAAAGTTCTACAAAAAAGTTTTTATTCATGTAAAGAAAGCTGCTTATGCTATAGAAACTCATAGAATTGTGCTGTTTGGCCGGTTTGTATTTTTCAAAAAGGTCCAGATTGTCCCGAAATTTTTTCAAGCGACGTTTACCATCAACAACTGCAAAAATGTCTTGTTTCCCAACAATAACTTTGGTGTCATTGAAATTTGTGAAAAATCCATGTCTGGAAACGTTCCAAGCCACCTCAAATGGGTTTTTAGAGGCGTGGATTACCTTTAAGAGGTTCTTGTACATTTCTTTCTTTTAGGCTGTGATTCCCTGATCTGCTAGAATTTCCGGAATCACGTGAGTCACGATATTAAAGGTAAACTCAGTTTTTAATTGGCCTCGTTGATTGGTATCCAGTTTGGTAGAATGTGTCCAGCCAAAAGTAAGAAGCGGTATTGTGGCCTTTCGGGCAACCAGCTCGTCAAGATTTTGGGGTGTTTTTGGTTCCACCTTGTTAAAAATGTTGGATTTAATCATTTACGTTTCAAAAATTATCTTCGTGGACTGAGTTTCCATTTCATGTATTTCAAGCTACAAAAATGAGTACAGATTTTCAAAACCTCCAGTGCAGCCTGATTTAGCCCGAGTTAGGCGTATAGGTGTCTAAATTGTAGTGAATTTGGTTCAGCCTAAGTAATTTTGTGCCTGTGTACAATTTCTTGCTTGTTTGAAATTGTTGTCAATGACATTTCACTAACTCACAAAAATTTGCTATGGTGGAATATGGACCACCACTAAAACTTTTTTATTTTGGAACCCACGATGCCCATCTTCGAACTCATCTTGTCTCTTGACATGAGTCATGTGCATGCAAAATTTCAAGTCGATCAGATTACTCTATCGAGTTATCGGAGGTACACACACACACACACACACACACCCACGCACAGACGGATTCGAGGATTACATAAGCCCTAACTTGGGCTAAAAAGACTTTCGCTTTTTCGAAATAAAGTAAATTTGGAACACCTCTAAAGGAACCCTGTCAGTTCCATATGATATGGCAAATATACTTTCATTTTATATTATTTCATCCCTTACCTAAACAGTAAGATTAGAATACATGTCACCCTTGTAGCTGATAATAATGAACATCTGAAACAGAAGCCAACCTCCCAAGACCACCACCCAATTGATCCTCTCCTCCTTCCTGTTATTGCCATGGTTACTCTTGCATTTCAATGGCTTCACTGATTGCTCCAGAAGGGTCCATAGCAACCAACAAATTCCTTTTTGTAGGCTTTCGATCCTTTCTCCTTTCTCTAGACATTGGATAACCCAAAACAAAATACTGGCCGTTACCACGGTTACACAGAATCCTATCCAACTCGCGGTATCCAAGGGTGACAGCAGTCCTGTTAGCGAACTCGTTATTTCTACTCTTGAAGGGATGAATACTTGGAAATTGTAGTCGTCATGGTCATCCGTTCCAGCACTAATCCAACAACCTGGAGTAATTGTTTCTAAAATGATTTCGTTCAGGCTTTGTTTAGTTGCAGCTACATAATCGATCGCACTAATCAGTTGGTGTGGGTGTGGTCGAGATTCCGTGGATAAGTGGATGCTGTAATTGTATTTCTGACTGAGCACTATGCACCAACAAATGTTTGGATCGGTATCATTCCTACCTCCGTTCGAAGTGCACGTACCTTTTAACGATGGGTATGCGCCGTGAAGAACTAGGGCGAGGTGAAGATTTTCATGAATTTCTTTCCAATACAAATGTAATAACGCCAGATTATTTATTTTGTTGGAGTCAAAAGACATAAACTGCGTGGGACAAGTTTTACAGAAAAAGAAATTGCCAAAGTTGGTTACAAAAATGTAGGGAGACTTGACGGCATATAGGTGAAGTTTATTTGTAAATAATAAGTAATCAGAATTGTTGGAAGGCAGGTTAAAGTCTTGAAAAATAATATAGTTTGGTGATTCCCGAAATCCTCCTACCCCCAGCAGAATTCTTTTTATTATGTTTGTTTTCCAAGTGATCTTGTTTTTTGATTCTTTAAAATTGCCATTGGAATGTCCGTTCAAGTCTGTGAGGAGAATATTGCAGGGATTTCGGGAATGAATTTGAAACTTGGGATGTTGAAACACGCTTTTATTTTCGGGATCATTTTCATCTACTAGAAAGTAACGATGATGTAGAAAACTTGTTTGTTCAAGGTTTTCTAATATGATTGGGTTGCTCTGAGTCAGAATTAAATAATCTGCTAGGGATGAGGATGAAGTTAGTAAATCTGAAGAATGGTTCCGAAATATTTGGAATGTGCACAAACTAAAAATATTGATTAATTCTTGGATATTTTGGGGCAACATTTTATTTAACGGTGGATAAAATTATATTTTTGTGGCTTTCTTATGAGTTTAGTTACTTAATTGAGGTTGGTACTGGTCTGCAGCAAAAACCTTAGGTTTTCTGCTTGGCGACAGGATATACGAAATTTGGCGTTTTAAATGAACTAGTTATGAAGTATCGCCCATCATTAATAAGTTTCATTCCTTCAGTATTGACGTATTCGGAGAAAACTCCAAAATTTAATTGCACATCTGCAACACGCAACATGCCGTGTTTAATTGGATATTATATCTTAATGATACACTGCCATGTAAATACTTAAGTGTGATATTTCTTTACTAGTGTTTTTACTCTGAATCATTCCAAACCGGATTCTACTCATTTTAATGTTTTAGCATCAGTTGCCACTAAGGTTTAATACATCAATTTTAAGATGTTAAGATTTGACAATTAGGCACAAACCATTTACTTACCTTGCTCTCGTCACTCTGCAGGAAAATATGTTTATTTTTGAAACAGTTAAAGTCGATTACTGTGTAAATATTTGTTTCACCCTATCAAGCTTACTCATCACGATTACAACCCTGGTGAACATTAATCTAATTAATTGACTTACACCACTAAATTTTAAGCGAATTACAGAATTTTGCTTACTTTATAAAATTTTAATTTTGACTGATTTTCATCAATTAAATAAAATTTATCATAAAATAAAAACAACCTGCTTTTTACATAATTATTAAATAAAAAAGTACACATTGGTAATGTCAATATTAGTTGCATTCTCTCTATTGTATTAAACAGACACAATTAAGCTGAACGTGTAGCTTAGCACAAGTTCAAGATATGTTCGTCTCGTGTACTTTCCCATCATAAAAAATGGCCCAATCCAAATTCCCAGTGGTCTACAACTCTTCAATTGTCGTTTCTTGTAGCTAGAACGCTCTTCCAGTTTCCATAATTCTATGACCCGTTTTCCTTCCAGTGTAACGTCTGCTAACACTGGAAAACATCCATGAGCCGCAACAACTACCATAGTTATAATTAAAATGGAGCATATTAACAACAACACAGGCAGCGTGCTACTTAATCTGATTACGAAATAGGCACAAATAATACAATTAAATAAACCAATAAATATTGCAACTGGCACCACGTAATAACTGGCTTGATTTGTAACCCTGGTTAAAATTGAGAGTTGGCGATATTTTGACAAAAATTTGGGAAATTTTGCCGATTTTCCTAGTTTCGTCAAAACATGTGACATTTTGAAATTAAATTCATACCGACCTTGCCATAGTTTTGGAGGTGACATCCTCTTAAAACCATTACGAGTCGCTTGTATCACATTTGCGATCGAAATTAGTATATCCGCCATAACCAAAGTACCATGAATATTAGCTACACCAATTATAGTACATCTCAGAAATAATTTAAGGTGAGATGAAATTGTGAAATCTTTAAACCAGAAATAAGTCGGGTCGATATCTCCGCTCAGAAGAATAATGGCACAAGTGGTGACCGGTATTTGAAATGGGAAAAGGAGCAGTAAATGCGAAAATAGGCCAATCAAGTCGGAAGGATCATCTGTAAAATGGACAATTTGTGCATTAGCTTTCCTGTTAACAGGGATTACACCATTTTCCATACCAACTGGATCCAGAGAGTCTTTCCGGATTATTTGCAAATTCGCCAGCATAAAACTTATTCCATCCCCTTCTAAGACAAAGGATAAAATGGCGGAACTAGCAGCCGAGGCGGAACTTGTGTACAAAATTAAAATCATGACGTGAGTAGAAGTTAGTTCGGCATTTCTTGTAAGGATTTGTCCAACTCCGATGTAAAAGAAACTGAAGTTGACAAAAATGACAAGCGTTGAGAGTAGAAACCATGGAATCAATTTGAATTTTGGGGTCAGTCCTGGTGTCTTGGTGTAACGATCCCAAGTATTGAACTGAGGATAGACCCATTTGCAGAGGGAAATGTATCTTGTCAATGCCCTAAACACTCCGTACGATGGACGGAATTTCAAACGGAACAAACGTAAATAGAAAGTCGTAAATTTGTTTGAGAAATTGTTGAGCTGTTTCAAAATTTTCATCGCGAGAGGTGTCAGTGAAGTTTTTTTATTTAAAATTTATAAAACTTTAGAAAAATTGAAGTTAAATAAATAGCGGACACGGAATGTGGCTGAAAACAGGAATTTTCATTCTGCAATGGATTGTTGTATTCACAAGAAACTTATTATGATTGTGTCCTATAAACGGCTCAGAGCATACAGTCAATATTTGCTCAAAATAATATTTAAAAATGAACCTAAAAGATTGTTGGTTGAAAGCAGTGAACTGACAAACCAGAAAGGGCACGGTTGATTAATTTACAAAGTTTTCTATTTCTGTGCTGCTATCGGAGTTTAATTTGCAGAAATAAAGATTAATGTTTTTCATTTGCAGAGTTCTTTCCCTGCAGAAATCTTATCAAAAGACATTGTTGTTGGAAACGGCGGAATTGTAACCAAGGCTTAAAACCAATCTAACTTTTATTGCTTTTTGGCAGGGCAAACCTTTAAATGTAGGAGCGATGAAAAAATAAGTCCAATATTAAAAACAACTTTAATCAAGAAATATAAAACTTCACGACCAGTGTATCGATTTAATGTGGTAAACAAACTAAATAAATGAGTTTGTGAATTTACATTTGATGAGTTTGCATTTTGTAAGGCAGTTGGAATTTGATTAGGGTCGATTTTAACCAGATTAATTTTAAATTTAATTAATTTGATCATAAAAATGAGTAGAGTTGTTTTATTAAGCTTTACAATGGTTTAAAACAATTTTTATTCTAACCCTGAGGAAACTAGTTGATGTTTAATACATAATCAATTATTCACATTTTTATCCACTATAAACTTAGTTATGTGAATAAATGTTTGACATTGTATAGACAATTTGAGCCAACAAACTTAAGCACAAGTCACAATACTCAACTTGGAATATATGTTATGGAGGGCAGTAACCAATAATTGACTATAAATACATTAATAAAATGTGTCATGGGCGATGTAAAGGTAATCATATAAAAGACAAAAAATATTTTTTACAATTTTTTTCTTTGTTAAGATTTCAAACTCATGCCTTGAATCTCAAAATTATTTGGACTGAGAAAAAAAGATAAATAGAAGTTCTCTGAAGCCGCTTTTTCCCACTTGCATTATAAATCCCATGCATCCGTCACTTTCAACTAGTTTTAATTGCAGACAAAAGTTGATTATCGATTGCTTCCTATGCAAGGATGCATGATAACTAGACTTCTTAAAATTATGATATCTTATAACGTATCACGGTTGATGTTGTTAATGACAAAATTCAAGAAATTGTAAGATTAAGAGTTGTGTTAGTTATGTAAAAGCCTTATGTATTCCATAGTAAATAGAACTATGTCATTCCAACATTTTAAATTGGAAGTGTGAACTTTGAGAGCTGTGCCGAAATGCATACAAACCAATATTAATTATTTATGGAATCATAAATCAACATTAATACTTCATTACACATAGTATCCTGTAATCTAAGTGTATGTAGTTGCTGGTTGAAATTTCTATTATATTCAGTAGCAAGCTGAATATCAACAAAATCAATACCGTCGCATAATAAACAGTGAACATAACTCAATTTATCAAACTATTTTATGCAACCAAGTAGCTTTGGACGTGGATTATCGTAGCTCTTTCATTAAATTCTAATTTCATTCGATACATAAAATCTTCATGCATAATTAATTTGACACATGAAATAATCTTAACACTTAATATTGACAATAATTAATTTCACATTAAACTTTGCTCTAGTTAATTCAATTGAATTCTGGAAAGCGAATCAAATAAATGTCATTTATATTGGTCATATATCTTAAACCTCTTTCAGCATTTTTTTCTGTGCAGTGCTATTTTGAAAACTATTTTAAAATTTAGGGTCGAAATAGTTCAAAACCGCCAACAATTACAATTACTACCAAAAATTAAGATGACGCTCTTAGACGCATTTCTTCCACCATTTAAACGGCAATTGGCCTACGAACATTTCTTCAAGTGCCTACCCTTTGAATGGGATGATTCTCAGAGAATTATCCTAATCAACAAATCTTTATCGCGTCGAGTTGCCATCCGTACCTGGATAATCCTCACTGGAGCCTGGATTGGTTTCCAAGTTATCAATGTTATCTACGGAGAGTACGATTTGGTTGATAAATTAGTTGCCTCTCTAATACTGGCACAATTTCAATTTGCCTTTATTACTGTGTTAATGACAATCAGTCGATTAGACTGGTTTACATGTTATAACACCATGATGGAATATATAAATACATAAGAAAAGATTAGAATACACCTAATTAAAAAAATACGTAGTCACAATCACGCTTTTTGATTAATAAATTTTTGCACTCATTTACAAATTTTGAGTACATCATACCCTCTCTAATCCACTCCCTAGGTAATGCATTCCATAATAAAATACTACGATAGTTTATACTATTTTGGCTGAATTTAGTGTTACACCTTGGGACGGACATAAGGGGCCAGCTTCGCGACCGATTACCATTATCCATATTATTAGTGTCAGAGTGACGAAAAGCATATTTTAACAGAAAAAGATCCCGTCTTTCTTCCAAAGAAAATATATTATGCTTAGTACGATAGTCATTAATATTAATTTTGATACGACCACGAGGCAATTTACGATTCCTAGCTTTTTTACAAATAGCAGGAAGAAAATAATTGCAAATAAATGCATCGACTTTTTTTTGAATAACATTAAGTTGGGCACTCGACTGCACTGCCCAGACCTCTATACCATAGTCAATAATAGAGTGAATATTACAATTTACCAACATGGTCATGACATTCTCCGTTAAGTATCTCTTGATACCATAAAGATAACTTAAATTACCCGAGACTCTATTTAAAACACTAGTTAGATGACCCTTAAATGTGAGGCAGGAGTCAAACCAAACCCCTAAATATTTAAAACTTGAAACTTGTTCGATACAGTTATCCCCAACCATTAGCTTAAAGTTAGTGTATTCTGCAGGAATTTTGACCTGGGGTTTATGAAATATTTGGTACTTAGTTTTACTATAATTGACAATCATATTGTTATCGTCGTACCATTTTTGAATAACAACAGCTTGGTTAGAGATGATCTTAAATAACTCAGACAAATCAGAACCTGCTACATACACCACACAGTCATCCGCATAAAGGATAAAATTGGTGGTAATTATTTTAGATATACTATTCTGATAAGCACTGTACAATAAAGGGCAAACCGATGCTCCTTGTGCCAATCCAGTTGTCGAGCTATGATAATTACAGTCACCCTTTATCTTAATACTACGATCTTTGAAGTAATTTCTAATTAATTTGATTTGGACTGGATGTAGCTCATATTCAGACATAAGTTTGCGTAATAACAAGTTTCTATCAACGCTGTCAAACGCAGACTTCGCATCATAATAAATAGCCAAAACAAAAAAATTGGGATTATCGAGTGATGAGTAAATAAATTTAGTAAATTCATCCAACGCTGTTTGACAAGATCTATTTCTACGAAACCCGTGCTGTTGTGGGCATAATTTGGCTTCAATTCTATCTTGAATACGACTAAATAAGACCCTTTCAAATAATTTGCAATAAACAATTAAACAACTAATCGGTCTATAATTAGCAGCACAATTCCTCACCCCTTTTCCTTTATATAGTGGCGTTACAATAGCCGATTTAAAACATTGGGGCACAATTGAATACCAAAACATAATCGTAAATAGCTTAGCTAAATGAATTGAAACAACATCCTCACAAACTTTCAGTATTTTTAGAGGAACATACATTTCGTTAGTAGTATCCTTTTTAGTTAATTTAAGCGCCTCTTTAACATCATTGTTTGTAACTAAACTAAAATCCTGCCATGAACCAAGTTCATTACAATTATAACTATTACAATAATTCTCAATTTCAACATCAATATCAGTAACAGAAACAAAGGAAGGAGATTTTATCAAGAACTGATTTGCTAAAATTTCATTAATGTCGTTGGGCTTGTCCACAATAATATCATTAGTTGGGTCAAGAAGCTTATTAATTTTGGGGGCTGACTTTTTTCGAAAACTTGTAAGCTCGTTAACATTATTCCATAACCCGACCGTGTCACCCAACGTCTCATTAAACCCTTCGTTGAAATATTTCTTTTTTGCCTTAGTAAGATTAGAGCTGTAGTGACTTCTAGCTTGGCGATACGCCTTAATATCAAGTGGCAACTTAGTTTTGTTAGCTAACCTATGTAATTTATCTCTAGATTTCCTTAATTTAGCTAGATCCGCAGTATACCAGTTATTAACCTGAGGTTTAACAAATCTTTTCTTTAGTGGCGCAAAATTATCAAGACAGTTAAGGATATGATTATTATAACTTATCATTTGTTCACTAACATTATTCTCAGCTGTGATTTGAAACTCGTCAAATAACTTGGATAACTTTGTTGTATCTAGATCACTATATTTCCTGTATGTTATTTGTAAAGGCTGATATTTATGTTTCGTGGCTTTCCTAATTACGTAAGTGAAGTCGTGATCCGACCCAGCAAAGGGAAATTGACCACTGTCAACAATATTAACTTTCTTATTTGAGTAAATATGATCCAACAAACTTTGACCTTTAAAAGTGGGCTTCTTAACATATTGCCATAAACCAAACTCTCTACAGGCAAAAAACAACTGAAAAGAATCAGGACAAGTTTGCATTAAATTGTAGTTAAAATCTCCCATGATAAAGTATTCTAAACTTTGTGAGCAAAGAAAACAGTTTAAAGAACGAAATAAATCCACAACCTTTGTTTTTGGAACAGAAGGATGGCTGTAGACACAACAGATGAGTAACGGCTTTGCCCGAGTAAGATTCAACTTAATTATACATAATTCTGAATTCTCACCAACAATTATTGAATGCTCAATTAACTCACAATTAAGCTGGGATTTAAAATAGATAATAATGCCTCCACCCTTATTGTATTCTCTATCAAAACGAAATGTGTCATAGCCATCAATACTAAACATCACACTATGATCTCGATCAGAATCTAATTTGGACTCCGTAAAAGCAACTAAATCAAGCGGACATTCACTTAGTAATACAACTACATCCTCAAACTTATTCCTTATACTATTAATATTCATATGGCCTATTTTTAAGCCTTTGCTATTTTTAAGTTTACTTATGTCTTGATCAAGTTGTCTCCTCGTAGTAGATTCCATATTCTCCTTCCAACTTGTTGAAGTAACTTGCACTTGCGGAGTCGAGAGAATAATAGTTTCCGAAGAAGAATTGAGTAAGCTTGCATCTAAATTCAGAGGAAATGAAAGCGCTGAGGATGTTGAACAGTCCAAACATTTCCAATTCTGCCTGAAGGAGGGGAAATCAGCCTTCGGGATATTTGGAAAACACCTCCGATGTGCTGCTAATCCACATGATAGGCAAACAAGCTTATGTTGTCTCGGGAGAATGAGGGAAGAGCACGTGCAACATAAAAGTGCCATTAGTGTAGCTCAAAATCCAGAGATAGTAATTGATAAGTATACAACATAATTTACCTGGAATTGAGCCAGGCTGGGGCTGCAGCTCATAGGCAGAGGGATCAACTTCATTAACTTGACCATATGAGCGCAGGGCAACCCCAGTGGCTTTAAAAAGTTGAAATATCCTCCAGGACCCCAGCTCCTCGCCTGTGGTGAGATATTCCAGTCCCTTGGCGCTCCAATTAGTAGCAGGGAGGGCAATTGGAGGGAAGGGAGTGGGATAAAATCCAGCAAGAGATGAAGGGTTTATAGTGGGGGGAGGAGGGGAGGGGGTCGAAGATGTTGGAGTAAAGGCAAAAATACAGCCAATTAATAATTTGATCAAAATAAAATGGGATAGGACGACACGCACCAGAGACGACCCAGTAAGCACCGGGCTTGGCCCGCAAAGCGGCAATACAGCGTGTCGATAAGTGCAGACGTAAATAGAAATTCCTCCAAGTTGAAAAGATTAAAAAATTCCACTCCCTCCAGTGGCAGAACCAATCCAAGGATGAAAGTTCATATGAATGTAGAACGGAAGAATATTATAGTATTTCTTATTTCACTAAAGTATTTTTAGATCAGTTTAAATCCACCAACAGTTGTTGAACTTTTGTAACTTGTAATAGTGTTAAAAAACCTACAAGGTTTGCTGGCAGATGTGTGACAAACATGGGGTTTTATAAAAACTAATTTTATAACACTATGAAATTAGAAGTTAGCAAAATTTTCACTTTAGTTGACTAGCCCACTAAAAACTATATAAAAAAATTCTGTTTCTGAAAGTGGGGGTGGTCTACGAGTCTAACTTTTTTTAACTTTTAAGAAAATTATAAAATGGCGGATGGTGGCCACCACCACCACCACCACCCAACTCACGGCACTTAATTGTTGTACCTTTTTTGCACATTTGGAGTTTGAGCCGGATACCACAGCCGTTGCAAGTCTTAATCAACTTTTAATGGGACAAGGTAAATTTAAAAGAATTACTAAATAAATAAAAATAATAAAATAATAATGAAATAAAATAAAAACAAATAGACTTTAAATTTGATTAATTCAATATTTAATTTAAATTAACAAAATCATTCCAGACTCCTTACCACATCTTAACAAACATTTACTTGCTGCTGTCAAGATAATCTTCATGATGCCCGAACTTCCTTACTGGTTATTTTCCACGGGTTGTGCCCTCATGACGGTATTTCTGCCTTGTAAACCACCCCTACTGGGACCATTCCTTATTTGTGAAGTAAAATGGTCCCTACCAGTTTGGAAATGGGTTGCAACTCTTTGCCTGGCCACAATGGAGTTTGTCATGGCGATGCAATGCTACGTGGCTGGTGGTCATTTCCTCATTTTTACTCAAGTATCGGGACTATTCGGATTGTGGGAGAAATGTCAACAATTTCTCAGGGTCAATACCATCGAAACAAAAGTGGACTTGCTTGTAAAAGGGTATCGGGAGTTGCAAATTCAGGAAAAAATCCATAATTCCAGTTACAAAGGCAGAGTTCTACCCGTGTGCATAATGGGGATTCCATTAGTTCAGGTGCTGAGTGGATATGGAGTCATTACGCTGTTTCGTGATTGTGCTTACGTTTGCATCTTCAATTTATGTAAGGTCGGATGATTGGATAAATCGTGTCAAGTTGGGAAAAGGTGGAAAAACTAGGAGTTATTGGCGAAGGGTTCATAAATCATTTCGTCCGTTGAGGTTGGAATTTGGAGGTAATTTCGTGGACAGGTTGACTCCTCTTGTGATGCAAGAGTTTTGTGTGAGGCAAACCGCTACTTTACTGTTGACTCGGGTTTAGGTGCATGAAATAATCCCTAATTACTGGATTTTTTTTACATTGCACGCCATAATTATAATCTGTTAAAAATTCACATTTTTCAAAGTTTTCATATTTTTGATAATTTACCAGGACGGCGTTAAGACATTTGATTAAATTAGTAGTTAGTCTAGGGGGAAGGTAAAAAATGTCCGTTTTATAAATCCTTCCATTGATTAAAGTTAAAATTCTGGATCGATTTTTTGTTGATGAATTATTTAGACAATTATTTTAAGTTAGTTAAACATTCCAGTAATTATAAATTTTACTTCAATTCCAAGTTAAGGTTGATGATGAATATTATTCTGGAATTATTGTAATGCGTTACAAGTTATTTGATTAATATTCCCTTGTACATTGTCAGATTAGCATGAAAAAAGTAAGGTCTCTGATTTCACGTTAGCTGGCACGAGTAATATACTGCTACAATATAACTGTGAATGTAAATTATATTCTTAAATCTAGCTGTAATTGAATTAAAGTTTCATTCCTGTAAAATTCCATAGGATTACTGCCATTCCTACACATGCTGAGATGTACTCAGAACTAGATATATAAAAATGTACCTTTTAAATGTTAGAATATGCTAAAGTAAGATATTCTTTGTAAACTTAAAGTTAATGATAAACATTATTCAGCAGTGCAATGAGTAGTGATTATTTAATTTCAAGTTTGTTAATATTTATAAGCTGTTTTAAGGTTACAAAGTCGGTCACTTCTTTAACATTCATCAATTTATACCCGTGTCTAACTTACGTAATATCAATTGATTTCCGAAATCCATCTAACGACAGTTTCATCTTACATTTTAACACGACTAAATTAAAGAACATGTTGCTAATTTGGAATGGTTTAGTTTTGACTGCACAATATTTCATCTATTTTAGTCTACCTATATTTACACTTTGAAATGATCAAGTATCCAAGCAGTAGCCAATTGTTAGGTACACATATGTAATTATTTTATGTTCTTACATAATTCACGTAATACAAAATTGTAATGTCACTACTTTGTCTTAATTCATTGCATATATGAATTTGGAAAGCAGCTTGCATGATGTTCATAATTTATGGCAGTTTGAGCTTCAACGTCAAATTCACTTGAACTGATGGTCCTGAAAAACAAATTTATTTAGTAATAAATTTAAATTATTTACTATTTAATACTTTTTAAAATTTATAAATTTCTTAATTATTAGTAACTAATAACTTCATTAAACTCACTTTAAATAAAATCGACAATAACTTTGTTATTTAAAATTGTGAACTCAATATTGATGCCAGTGAAATAAATCGTGTAAAAAGTTTCGTTGCAAAATATTTTAAAAAGTCTTACGTGTCCAGGATTCTCGGAAATTTTGACACCAAAAGTTTGGCACAATGGGTTTTGCCTCATAAATGCCGTAACTGTTTTGGCATTAAACCGTATCCCTTTATTGCTCTTTGGCTTTTTAGTCTTCATCTTAACCTTCAGAGGAGCCGGTACTTTATTTTCCTTTTTCCCGGGTAACCACTTTGTGTACCAGTGCGATTCTTTGGGCCTAACTCGACAACATTCTAACTCATCAACAGCGTCTCTTGGAAGGGTAGTGGCAACCAGGCGCTGTACATTGGCCATGTCCCGCTCTTGGCTGCCTTGGTCGGGTAAATTGTGCAAATAAAATTTAACCTTGTCCGATGATGAGCTATTAATCTGGAAACTGTTCTGATTAAACATGCCGCAAATGTCGTCCACTGGTGATGCAAACGCGGATTCTATCAGATAAAGTATAAAAACAGCTAAATTAAAAACTTATTTCGACAATATTATTAAAATCGGACGCAAATTTGTAGTTTTTTTATTAGAACTGCTTACGTTGTTGATAAGCCACTTGATTCACGTGATAAATTGTGGAAGACGACGTTCCAAAATGTTGCTGGTTGTTGTATGCAAAGGCTTGAACTGGAGTTTGTGGTAAATGTTGTCCGTTACCTGAAGACTGAGCACACTTACACGATCGCATATTGACAATCTTCATGCCACTGTCAAATGCTTGGCCTAGTCGTGCTGGAAATTTGTTTGGAATAAAAACTATGTAATTTCATTTTGCTTCGGCATTTATTAGAATAGTTTCGAATTATAATTTAGAATTAGAATATGGCTGATATGTTACCTGCCAGATCGTTCAGATACATTTCACGTAGAGTTGTTATAAATGCTTCGACCGTGGCGCTGAATCCTGTTCGACTAATCCACATTTGCAGAATGAATGTAAGTTTATCCGGTATTATGCCATTTTTTTCAAATTGTGTCATATTTTCTGTCGGAATTCCAAGAAGCGTGGCCAGCTCAAGTAAGCGGTAGCAAACAAGGATCGGCTCGTTTCTTGCGTATCGTACAATTTCTTCGACCGGTACTTCTAAAATTTTTAAGATTTTATGTTAAGTCAATAAATAAACAGAATTATAATTTTAATTACCGTTACAGAGGCAGGCATTTTTGGCCTGATCATTTCCTTGAGTAATTTTCATCCCAACGTGTTGAATAAGCTAAGAATAAAAAATAACTGGTCACAGCAATGGCTCAAGTATGAATATATTTTCAACTTTTTCCATTAACCGTTTATCTTTCCTTGTGTTTGCTATGTTTGTAGACAAATAGTAACTTACAACGTAAAGTGTAGTAAAGCGGGGCATCGATTGTTTCTTGATCAATGTAAATGTTTGAATTACATGCTTTCTGCTGGTTGGTTGTTTATGAGTAAACATTATATCTTTTAACTTGTCATTGCTTTATTTACTAACTGAGACAGTAACTTTTATGATATGCATATTTTTGAGAGCAATTCAAGGAAGTGAACTAAATATGGGTTGTACAAATATAATATGTTTATTCGAACAGAGGAAATTATTATTTGTGTTTACTGTATTTCCTTGCTGTAAATACATGATGGATTTGTCATAAGAAATCAGGACTCTTTTAACGGATATTCTGCGTATTTGAAACATAAATTACTTAACGTAATTATTGTGCCAATGCTGGGTGGAATGTTGGGTGGGTAGGTGTTCCCATAATAAATACAATTTTTACAAATAGCAGTCTTTTCGATCTCCAATAATCCATAAATTAAACATTTTGCTTTTGCTTAAATTAAGTACGTTTTCAATAAATTTCTGAAAGTTAAAAAGTTTTAAAATTGTTTTTAAACTTCATAATTTAAATTGTAAAATCCTACCTTTCATAACCATAAATATTGAGATGTTCTAAATTTCACAAGTTCTTATCCCCATTCCGGTCGGAGTAACGAAGAATATATTTTAGGAACAACTCAAAATCTGGGTAACAATCGGCAAGAGGCGTCAATCCGGTTAACCGCACTTACCAATAAAAGACCAAATGGAGCCTCCCTACGAACTCTTTTGTTTCTGTTGGGATTATCTCTCCAAATTGAAGCGTGCTCCCACCTCTCTTTCAAAAAATGCAAAGGGACTGTCTGCCAGTGGGAAAGAGGAGGATGCCAGGAACGGCATAAACTGTCGACGAACAGTTTACCTACCACTGATTTTACAACGCTTCCTAGTCCACCTACAACCACCTTTCCAAGTACTCTTTCAGAAACCACCTCCACAATTTCTGCAACTGCTGATTTATGGACCGAAGTAAAACATTTGAGTGAAGCAATCACCCTCGGAACTTTTGTCAGAACCCTGACCGGTGTTGCACTATTGGCATTCCGTATGTGGAGTTGATTATAATAAGACAATAAAAATACAGCATTGCAGCAACTAATATCTATTTTATTCAGTTACCGTTCTCATTCGGTGGATTTGGATGGCGGTCAGATTGCTGAAAAAAGTAGAGTCGGCCTTGGAGGAAGTAATTGTTGAAAAAATGGAAAAAATTAAGTACGATGCAAAAATTAAGAAAAAAAGCTACGCTAAGAAGATGGTTAAAAATACTTAACTTTTATTTATTATTTATATCATTGCGATTATGTAATAATCGTTTCCTTTAATATCATTTTTAACCATTGTAAATCATTTTTATACATACAAAAATAAAAATTTATAAAACTAATATTTCCGATAAGTAGTATTACACATATAACTTAATTCTTTCTTGTCACATAGGATTGGACCATATTGCCATTTTCCTCAAATATGATTGCCCAGTAGGAAACTTAAAGATAATGAAATCCGCATATGACAAGGCCGAGGGAAGTTTAAAAAGCTACAAAAACAAGAACCAAGTCCGCCTTTCTTCTGTTTATTTAGCCTTTATCCAAGTAAATAGGAAGTACTCATAAATTATTTATCATGCTACATTGGCGGAGATTATTTTAAACTAGAGAAAGCAAACCAAAAATAATTTAATTATACCAAAGCTTCTTAATTATTAAATTATATTATTCAAATATACCCTGCTCAAAAATATTTTACCTAAAAAACGATATATCTGTGGAGACTAGAAAAGCCTCGATTTATCGACATCGACGTATTCCCAGTTAATAAAATATTGCAAGAGTTCATTCTTGAATTCGACATCCGCTTACTTCTAGCATAGAAAAATATATTTTATTTTTCTTACTTCCAGTATTCCAACGAAATATTATTTTTAACCCCACGAACTTCAAAGGCTAAGTTTCAGTCAAGGTTTGACCTCCGTTGTTTCAACATCTAAACCAGCAAGCTCACAGACTTCAAAATGATTACTGAACTAATGTGGAAATCTTTGGATCTGCTTTCCTCTACGTACTATTTTCTCTGGCCAATGCCCCTGGAATGGAAAAAAGCTCGTCAGGGGCTGATCTACAATTCCTTTTCCTGGAAAATGGTTCCCTGGATGGCAGGGATTCTCCTGCTTATTACCTTCATACAAATTCCGTGTCTTTTACTTGTATCCTTGAATCTTTTCGGCGTGGTAGATGTTCCCTTAAAAGTTATGATAATAACTATAATATTTATTGTCCTAAGTGTATTCGGGGTCGTTCAAAATTTGGGAGCTATTCTCTACGGGCATAATTTTGTGACTGGTTTCAACTTCTTGGTAGCCATGGAGAAGGGGATGACGCGCAAATTTCGTAAGAAAAAATGATATTTTCAGATTTTTATTTTCTTGAATGTATTTTTTAAAATTTGCATGCACATTGACGAAATAATCACATTTTCATAAATTTAATTTTTGTAATATTTTAATATTGATTAATATTATTATTTTAATTTTTGTAATATTTTAATATTGATTAACATTATAATTTTAACTTTTGTGATAGTTTAATATTAATTAATATTATTATTTTAATTTTTGTAATATTGTATGATTGATTAATATTATTATTCTAATTTTTGTAATATTTTATATTAATATTTTAATATTTATTATTATTATTTTAATTTTTAAAACTATCCATTTTTACAGGGAACAAGTCTTCCTCGCCAAAAGTAGACTGGGTTGGCATCGCCCTGAACCTAATCGTCGCCATGTTTTCCATCTATCCCTATTTCATCCTCCTATTCGGCATGTATTTCAACCTAGATCCGGTCTTTGTCCTGTTTAAATACTGGTTGAAGCTAGGACCACTCTCCACATATTTCAATATCATTGAAGTATTTCTAATCTACGTGTTTCGAATCGGTGTTGTAGCACCTCCAGTATTTTTTGTGTGCCGAGATTTTGCATTTACCGTAATCTCGGGAAAAACAGCAATGGATCTCATATCCAGTACGATCTCTCATTTGGGCCGGACTTCAGCAGAAATTTCGTATCAACGGAGTTATGTCAATATGACAAAATATTTAGAATTCGAATGCAACAGGAAATTGTGGTTCTTCTTTTTTACGATATTTTCTCCAACATCGCCGCAGTTCTGATGGGAGCCGGATTTTTGTTGAATATTTCGTTTAATTACGTCACCCTAAAATTGTATCATGTCGTTCCAATGCCGATGTATTTGTGGTTTCCTACCGTTTCTGTCCTGATCCCGATCCTTATCGCGATTCTGCTCCCGATGATGATAAATGTTTATGAGGGCTCCGTTCAAGTCCAGAACTTGTGGGGGTGGCACAGCGGCAAATCCAGGGATTTAAAATATCTGAGGAGGCGTCTGCTGGGAGCCCGGCCTCTCCGAATGACGACTGGAATTGGAGGAGTTAACTTTTATTTTTTTAAGCAATCGACTAAAGTCACGTTCTACTCAGCTATTATCGACTACACTATTAACGCTTTGTTGTCCAGTTAGAGTACAAATACAGCATATACTTCACAAGCACTGTAGCCTATACTCTTAAGAAGTAGGGAACCCATAATAGCATTAAACTTATAACTATGATAAATATTGCAATAATAAATTTCAGAAGCACACTAAATGGTCTGTCAGAAAGTTAAATTATTAATTTTTATGCCACAATTCCCCTGACGTATAATCAAAGATACTTCAATAATTTTCAGAACCTAATTTATAAGCTTGATAAACTTACAATTAGATAATAACAAGAGTGCATATATAGTGTAGTTATTTGAATCAATGTAATAATTCAGATTTTGCTCGGCATGATAATGTTTTACACTGAATAAAGTATTTTTCAAGCCTGTTCGTGTTAAAACACTCACAATCTGTATACAATGGAGGGCAGATTAGAAATCAAGTGCAAAAAAGTTTTTCAAGTGTAATTTTATGGCATGACGATTTTTTTAGAGTGTGGGACTTGCTTATATTATACTTGCTTGTATTATTCATCTGGGCTCTGGAATTAAATCGAACCACTTTCATTACTGCAATCTAACCATAGCGAACAGTGTTTTAGGAATTAATCAACCAGCTCAAGTTCTATACAACTGTCCGTCATCCCACTGCTATCAGAGTTACATGCCAGAAATTGATTAGTTTGTTAATTTTTCACCAAAGCCTTGAGTAAAGACAGATTTCATGCCATTAACAGTCAACCTCAGTGGTGGGAACTTCCTGCAAACTTGCTCAAGCAGTCCAGCTATTACCTTTTTACCCAAAATGTTTCTGTTTTTAATTTTGTTGTCATGGTTACTGCTAGCCAGTCAATCTTCATCCCAATCCCTATCCGCCACCTATCTTTCCACCACCCTTCCCTCCCCACTTTCCTACCCCATGGCCCACTACGACGGCGCCGACTCCATCTACATATTTTCCGACGGCCGAAACTCTCCCATCCTAAAATTCTCTCTATCCTCTGAAACTCTCACTTCTGTCGGCACCGTGCCCGTGGACATTCGTGGCGGCTCTGTCACTTCTGACGCATTTGGCAACATCTTCATCTTTGGATTTCACGACGGCATTTATTCCACTTACGCCTACAAATTTAACCCGGACACAGCCATCCTCACCCCGTTGGCCACCCTGGGTCGAGGAATGTCGGAACATATTAATTTCCATTATAATTCGACATCTCCCACCGTTTTCCTCGTGGGTGGAAACATGCGGGAAGAAGAAGTCTACGGATTTAATATGGAGACAGAAGTCTGGATCACGGTATCTCGCGATTTTCTCTGGCACGTCAAACAAGGCGCTGGAGTTCGTTTCGGAAATCAAAAAGCATATATCTTCGACAACACGCAAGATAACCATAGACGTGCCTTGGAGTTGGATTTGGATTCGTTTGAGGCCGTGGCCGTGGGACCGGCCAGTCTGCCGCTGTTCTCGCTGTGGCCGGAGGCCGTGACGGACGGAAGGAATGCATATATTGTGGGAGGATACACCCCAAATTGGGAGGGGACTAATGGATTAATACAATTTGATCCGAGTACCTATGAGAATGTCTTTCTGCCTGTGTCAAATTGGCCGGTCGAGGGTGTCAGGTTCTTTAGGGTGGCTCCGGCCACGGTTTATGTTCCTGGGAGGGATAGAATCTACTTTTTTGGAGGGATGAGCTACAATGCGACGGGAAATTGGTATAGGAGTCATGACGAAATCTTTTTTGTGGACTTGGCTCCACTAAGAGATTCACAATTGGGAGAGGATTCTGGGAGTTTGGACGAGTTTAGCTGCAAAGAAAGGACGGATGGTAAGATAAATGTTTGAGAAAATTGGTTAATTTATTTTTGATTTCAATTTGTCTAATTTATTATTTGTGATAATAGGGCTATACCCATATCCCGGGGATTGTGGGAGATATATTGACTGTCAAAATGAGAAGATGGTTATTCTCAAGTGTCCAACTGAGTTGCGGTTTAACCCTGAAACAGTTCGTTGTGAGATGGCTGTGGAAGTCACCTGCTAAATCATGTCATGATTAAATTACATTTACAAAATTAGTAGCTTGATTGGATACAGTAATAAAATCATTTGGGTAAATTTCATATGGAAAACTGAATGTAACGGAATGTATTGAACGTGGTGTAATCATTTCTCTGATTTATCAGCATTTGTGTAATTCACACAATGCATTCTTTTTTAACCATTGAATACTTTAATTGACTTTGATACGTGCTAAACATTGACACCATGCTTATAAAGCTTTATTCTGCACAAATCGTTATCAGTATCATGCTTTATGCTTTTATCTTATTTTTGACAAGTCTGATACTGATATTAAAATTAGTGGTCGCAGGACAATGCACAAGATTTATGTATACGATTGACAGTGCTTACTTTAGTTTAGTTTTAATCCATTGTTATTCTTACCTAACCTTTCACGTTGTTTTTGCCAAGCCACACTTCTTGTAAGAGATTGAAACTGCTTTGCCATAAATTAATTCGTTGCATTTATGCATTTGCAAAGCAGCTTAATTGTTGTGGGATGCCCGTGACATCGATGTTAAATTTACATCTTTTGTAAAATTTCGAAAATACTAAGCCATTCCCAAACCACTGATAAGATCCGGACGCACGGACAAAACATTCAAATAACTGTAGCTACTGGGCCTAAGTATCTGCAGAGTTGCTTTGGGTTTATTTATATAAAAAGCTGGAATACCGTGAGGGATTTATTTCAGTTGTGTTGAGTGCACGTTCTAAAAACTAGAACCTACTTATTTCACAAGACCGGGATACATTAGCTTCCACAAATCTTAAAATAAGTAAACCATTTCCCATCTTCAGGTGTGAAGGCATATTCTCATTCTATACTTTTATAAGAATAAACTTTGGTGAAATGTAATCTCAACGTTTTCTCCGGGGTTTTGACAAACCCCTTTATTCTTAAGGCTAAAAAAGTAAAAAAAAAACAATTTTTATTAAATTCTTGTCTTCAAATGGAACCGTGACATTTGTATGCTTTTTAGTTGAAGTGAAACCACAATCACAATTTTTACTCATCGTATTATGTCCAGCAGCACCCCGAAATCAATTTGGGATCAAATTGACATTACATTATTCATGAAATGGCTGCGTGACAATAAATTTCTGAAGAGAAACTTTGATAGTATTGACGTCTAGAGTTATTTCATGGGTAAACTTTATTCCAACCTGCTTTCTCCTTAGTTTTGTGTGCCGTGCCGTGGAAGAAAGCATAACAACTTTCTCCCAGGCAGAGCTGGCTTAGCCTTACTTAGTCTTTGCAAATAAAAAAACTCACCCAACAATTCTTACCATTGCGATACACTACCTGCAGCATCCGACTTCGGATCAGTCAGTCAGTCACCTTTGTCCCAGTCTGAGATTTGAGCTCGTTACTGTGCACATTTAACGCCAAAGTAATTTCAAAATAAAATGTTTCTTAATTTGTTTAACATTTTATTTCAAACTGCTCAACTTTTAGCTATTTTCCAGAACAAGGAAGTCCAAAGATCTGTTTTCATTCCAAAATAAAAATTTCTACCAGTTTCGTCATTAATCAAACTCATGCCGAGGGTAAACAATTTCTTAAAATCTCAACCTACCAAATAAATATTGACTTCTTTACTCTTTCAGAATTAACCATGTCCAACAATCCCTCTTTACTGGACGACCTTCCTACCCCAGAAGACATGACCACTATGGAAGCCACCATTTCAAGATTTCTTGACCCAGATACTTCCTTGTCCTATACAACTCTGAATATAAGGCCTGCATTGGTCATCATGGCTCCAAATATCAGGACACCAATCCAACTGACCTGTCCACTTTGCCACTCAGCCACAACCACCATCCCCAAACGACGGTGCGGATGTTGCCAGATTCTTAAGTGTGAAATTGTAACTTATTTAATATTCCTGGTGATTGCGTGTCCGTTGATGTACGGAATTGTGGCTGTAATGGCAGCTATTTTACCATACTATGATAATATCCTTGTCAGGACAGTTCATTACTTGCTACGTTGTGTAGCTTTGTTTCTGATAATTATCATTATTGTGGGACCCTTTGTCATTTGTTGTCCGTGTCTATTTTCATCTGGGAATGCCGAGATTGATGACAATCTGACCGAGCATGGCTGCTCAGAGTGTCGTGAACTGATTGGGATAAGCCATGTCACGAACTAGAAAGATTTATTTGAATATATTTTATTCCGTAGTAAATACATTAACAAGATACAGTCTGAATACTTTTCGATTCTCACGCTTTACATGTCTATTCAATAATTTGAAATGTTACAAGCCCCACATTACAAGGAGTTTGTGTAATAAATCGTTCAGCTCAAAGATAACAGTTTATGAATGACTGTTTTTGGACGTATTTCCATATCGCATCTATTTAATATTCCTGAATGCAAGTACACTACATATTTTAAGATTGCAAATAAAATTAACAATTGATTAAAAGCACCATGCCATCTAGTAACATTTCTAAAAACGACAATTCGGAAATTTAAATGTTTTACGTGAAACGATTGCAAAATACAATTAACGGAACCAATATCGTGAGTCTTAATCTTAAATTCACCCCTCAGTAATAAGCTCTTCTTTCTGAACCATTTATCAAGAATGACAATTTTATATTTCAAATTGTTGGTACTCTAAACCAGAAGTTTTGCAACATTCTGTAACCCAATTTATCGCAACTCTACCAGACGCCTCGCAGAGAATGGGCCGACTTCCGTGATCGTAGATTTTATTCGGCCGCTTGCAACAACGGTGAGTGACCGTATCCATCTCCTTTTTTAATCGGTCGCCCTTACAGTGGAACATTACCTCGGATGAGACAAATTCCAGCTGGAAAATCAAGGCTACGACGTGACAAATTCCAAAGTAAGGCAGAAAAGGTTTCATAACGTCAGCTGCAGAATGAAGAATAAGAGTAGATAATGTATGGTAGGAAAAATCAGATTGCGTGGAAGTGGTATCATAAAAAAGTATGAAATCATAAATCAATAATCCTCTCAACTCGACTTTCTCTCTCGTTTTGTCTCTCGTGTTTTCTCCTTGGCCATAAACACGCAATGCTGTGCCACGCAACGTTTTCGTGCAATCTCACACTCACTAATATGCATGTAATGTAATACAATCACAATTAAAGCAATACAAATATTATATTTAACAAAATGTCATGCAGTAATTCACAATGAAATACTCCAACCCGGAATTTCTCTCGATTTTCACTCAACTTTCACTTACATGCCATGTAATGCAACTTTCACTCACTCACCCATCAAATGCATGTATACAAAAAAGTAGATAAACTAAAAAACGTTGAATGCAATGCAAGTTGACACAATGTAATTAAGAGCGACTGGCAAATATCTCGTTTTTTCCATATTTAAACTTTAATTACAATTACTTGTAATTGTTGCCTAAAGTTTATTTTTGCTACATATTACTAGGTTGAGCCAGGGTATATGTTGTGAAAATATCAAGGCTGTAACCTTTGTCGCCCATAGTAAAATATTCAATTGTTAAAAATTGCCATTTGATGCCAATGTAAATGGTGTTTTTTTTAAAAATTAATTACAACCTAGATAGGAAAGCCACAAATTTGAAATTTTCGGGGTAGCATCCCGATACATTGGGGCACTGGAATCCGGTTTTCGCCCACTCAAAAAATGCCCCAGTAAGGGGGTGTGGTGTTTTGAAAAGGGGGGTGATGGGCCTGTGGCACTTATTAGGAGGGCCATAAGAGACGGATTGGGGGGACGATGACCACTCCCCTACCCCTATTAACCTCAACGCCATCTGCCTGGGGGCCGAGTGCCATGCATGTGTAATATTAAACATGAGTTACTTTTGGATTTTTTAAGATTTCTAAGATTACAGTTTTACAGGCTAGTTTCGTTAAAATCTAAGTTTCAACTCTGCCACATGTCAGTCAACGTAGGTTGTTCATTCATTTCGTTTCTCTTTTGATATCTCGCAAAGACTTTGTGCATTTTTGAATAATGGACGACGAAGACGTTACGACCAAGATAAAAAACAAATACTTTTCCCCTTCACAACCTGGCAGTTTAGGGTCGCTGCAAAACTATTTGAGACAAAGTGATTTTGGCGATAAATCGGTAGTTGAAAACACTCTTCGTAGTCTATACACGTATAGTACTCATCGTCCAGCAAAGAGGGAAGGCATACGGAGAAAAACAATTCCAATTTTCCGTGGAGAAATATTAGCTGCAGATTTGGCACAACTCACGTCCGACTCGCTTCCACATTTTAAACGGAGGAATTACATATCTCTTAATTGTGGTTTGTTATTTAAGGTAATTACAATTTATATATTGTTTTATTTCTCATTTTTGACCGTGATCCATTTTATATTCTCAAAGCAAACTCGTCAGAATTTATAAATTGAAAAATAAAACGGCAAAAAGCGTGGCCCTGGCTTTTGAAGAGTACTTTTCCACTCATCCAACTTCACGCGGAGCCAAGATATGGACAGACCACGGAAACGAATTTAAAGGCGAAGTAACTGAAGTTTTAAAAAAATATGGAGCATCCACATATCAAACATTGAACATGAAAATTAAATCCACTCTTGCGGTAAGTCTAGTCAAGAAAGTGAGGAACCGAATTGCACGATACATTACCCACACAAAAACAAAACGGTATATTGACGCCATCAAAGATATTGAGACGGCCATCAACTCGGAGTATACCGAGTCGATTGGGATGCGGCCCATTGACGTGATTGACCAAGAGTCAGAAGGCAGAGCCTGGCTGAATCAGTTCAACCGTGTCGTTCAACAGAAGAGGACCAAGCCCAAAATCAAAATTGGCTCTACTGTTCGAATAGTCAATACGAAATTAATGTTTGAAAAATCGTACACTCAGAACTGGTCTGGAGAAACTTTTAAAGTGTCCCAAATAATTCCATATTTTCCAATCTACGTGTACAAGCTGGAAGACGAAGAGGGACAAGTGCTGGGTGGAAAATTTTATGATTTTGAAACTGCAAGTTATCCCAACTTTTAATCAGGAAGTGTCAGTGGTGACTGAAAATGTAACCCCAAGCCATCAAAACACAAGCTTGAAACTCTGAGAATTTTGAGGGCGCATCAAATTCTGCAGTTTACAGATAAAAACAGGAAATTTTTGGTCAACATTTTACGAATTTGAACTGAAACAAAAGCTCAAAAATGAATAACTTTTTTTCAAAAGAATTACCCCCTTCCTTTTATATTTATGTGGCCTCACAAAAGTCAGACACATATTCCCATATTAACAAATCATATTCTTTCACAAACTGGCTGTCAATTAACGAAAATGTGGACCTGCGAGATTTCCAAGTTGGACTAGTTCAAATTCTGTATGGCGACTCTTTCTCACAAAATTCCGAATCGGAAATCCAATCTCTCACAACAACAACTAATAAACCCAGCACCTCCACCACCTTAAAAACGACGGAGCGGCCTGGCCTTTTTTCTGCACTTTCCACCCTCCTAACGGCCAGTAAGTTGAACATCATTCTGGAAAAAAAGTCTGGAATCCAGGTCCAAGTTTCCAAACTACCACGCCAACAACTCCACGAGTTTGTTCTCACGCTGATGGGACTGGTGGACACTGATGTTCCGGGTTTAACTCTCCAATCCTACCACAATGGGGATGGCTCCAAAACTACTCAGCTTGATTTTGTAGATGCATTCTCTGAGGGATACAGTGTGCAACTTGACCCTAGTCTCGCAAATATTCTCGGATTTCGCGACACGATATTCAGCCCAGGAAGTTATCGATCACCTGGCATCCAATCCCAAGCTGCATTTGACAAGCTGGAAGTCGACACAAATTTAAAAATTCAACGATTCAAGTGGACACGGCATCAAATTCCAATTTCCAATCGGGCTGATGAGCTGGCGGACGAGGATGAAGAGAGTGGACTCAGTGCTTGGCTAGAGATTTGTGGAGAGACTCTGTTGGCAGGAGGATACGATGTTAGCTTTGCTTTAGACCCCAACAACAATAACCATCTGCATGTGGTTCTGGAGCAGGGTGCGGTGGATTTTCGATTTCGACTACCAGAACAAATTAATCGACTGATTGGGCTCAGGCCAGAGTACATGTTCCAGCAGACGGTACGAATTACACTTCCTACTTACAGCAGGCCGGCACAAGAGGAATCCACTCCAACCCAATCCACCACCTCCTCAAATGCAAAAGGAAATGAATTTCCACTTGTCTACGTAACTTGTGATCTGGTGGAAGTGTCCCAACTTGGCGAAGGTTTGCATCAACTTTTGCGAATTTTTCCACGCAAAAAAGGTTTATCAACACCACACCACGAAACTTTCCAGCCAGTCTTTTACCAAACATTGATCAGTGGACATCCTAGAAGCGTCTGCATTCAACTTTTCAATCAGCAGTGGGAACATTTGCCAGATTCGGAAATTGGAACAGTGGCTCTTTTACATTTTCGACGAGCTCAACTTTAGCCATGGCGGCTGAATTTTGTTCGAGTAGTAGTAGTAATGTGAGTGATTCCACCAGTATTGATGACATGGACGAAATTTCAGTAAAGGCAGGTGGTGGTAGAGGAAATATTGGTAAACGGGAAATTATTTGCAAACCAAATCAGTCGGCATGCTTTTTGGCCCCAAGAAAACAAAATCAACTGGGAGGAGGAGTGAATGGGGACAGTGACAGTGATGATGAGAATAGTGAAGACTTTTTGATTCCACTATCAGAAAGTACTCTGCTTACCCCTCCTACAAAAAAGCCAGCCAAAAAACGAGTAATGAGTCGTGAACAGTCGTTCTCCCAGGCAAAAAGGCCAAAACCTGGTGGAGGAGGGTCATTAGGTAAAAGAAGTAAGTGTAGTCCAAAGGGAGGAGGGGGCTTTAAGAAGCAAAGTGTGTGTACCAAGTGCGGCAGTAAGTCCCGAACCACCAACAAAGCTGGTGGGGCGAAAAAACGATCAACCAAACCCAGTAAACCAAATAAAAAACCAGTGAAAAAACAATCAAAACTTGTGCTAATTGGCGGAAAGAAAAAGGTCAACAAGAAATAAACATCATGGAGTCCACACACAAGACCTACGAGAAGTCCCAGAAGGGATTTCAAGCAAATCTTGACCTTTTCAACTTGCCAAAGACAAATTTTGGGATCGTTGGATCTACTGACGCTATTTTTTATCCCACAAATTTCTATCGTGACAACTTTAGTCCGCTGAATTTTGTCGTCCACTCTCCCTCGGATTATTTTGACCCCCAGAGTTGTTTTATTTACATGGAGCTGGTTGTTCGCAAAACAAGCACAAGTGGATCAGGCGAATCTTCATCCGTTGGACCCGATCTAACTGATAAAGATCTTGTTGCAGTCACGTCCAATCTTGGCGCAGCAATGTTTTCGAGTGTTGAAGTTTTAGCCAATGGCATTCCGTATATTCGACCTTCTCCGTATGTCAGTTTTGTTTCCCATATTCAAGATTTGATTTATGTCAACAAGGCAAACAAGCCACAGCTCGAGCTTCAACTTTATCATCCAGACACTATTGTCGATCAGTTTGTTCAAGCTAACACGGGCTTTACGACTCGACGAAAGCTTTGTGCAGGATCCAAAAGATTTTATTGTGTTGCACGAATCACTGATCCATTATTTTTTAATCAACCCCGATTCATCATTCCGGATACGCATTTATCAATAACTTTGCGTAGGAGTCCTGCCCCGTTCGTTCTTGACGGGAAAGATTCAAGGATAATAGAAACACTTGCGAAACCGGCAACTGAAACAACTCCAGCCGTGCCGGGAAGCTCCACGCTGGGCCCTGGAATATTTCCATATCAGTTGATATTGGAGAGCTGTCACTTACAAATTAAAAAGTTTTCCCTAAATCCACAACTGGCTAGGTCACATGCAGCCCTTCTTGGATCTGGTCAACGGGCAAATTACCCTTTAAGGTGTAATGACGTGAAAGTTGTTCCAATTCCAATCAGTACGCTTCAGGTTATAATTGTCCATTTTTTCATGACTTCTTCTTCAGTACTAATAATTTTTAATTTAATATCATTGCAGTATCAAACCGATGTAGTCTTTTCTGGAGCACTGCCGCGGTATGTATTGCTGACGTTTGTAGAAAATGCTGCTCTTGGAGGCTCTCTTGGAAACTCAACTTTCACCTTTAAGCATTTCGGAATAGAATCGGCAATATGTCAATTGGAAGGTGAACAGTCATCTAAGTCGGCTTGTACTTTACTTCTCTTTTCAGAGGCCGAACATTTATTGCAGTTGGCAAACAACAAGCAAGTGTACAGCGATTATTTAATATCATAATGGATACGCTAACTCTACGTCACTGTCTCGACAAACTTCTCTGCCGAATTCGGATTCCAAAATATTATATTGTTTCCAAGAATGAACTTGACACGATTAACTTTGAAGACAGTGTTCCATTTTGTGTAATTATTAATACGCAACCCAGCCATGTGAGGCATATGGGCCACTGGTGTACTCTAATTGTGCTGTCTCCATGTAACTCAATTTGGTTTGAGTCTTATGGATTGGCGCCAAGTGACTATGGGATACAACTCCCGGTGTGTAATTTTGTAAATATAAGTCAACCATTTCAATCAAACTATTCATTAGTGTGCGGTCTCTACTGCCTCTTACTCTGCGTGCTTATAAGCAGAGGTTATTCGTATAAAAACTTTCTCTCGCTATTCAGTGTTCACAACAAGTTGGCTAACGATAAAAAAACTATAGAGTATTTTAAACGGATAAAATTGGATACAGTGGAAAAGGGTGGACAGATTTGCAGCTCCAAGGTTCGAAACCTGAGGAATCATGGAGATTTTTGAAGTGTGCAGAAACTGCACGTTGGGCGGTCGCATTTTCTTTCGTATAATGTGGTATGGGATGATGGCCGCACCAGAACTTTTGTGTAAAGCTTCTGTGACCGAGATTAGTCAATTTGCGATGATTACAGATGTTGTCTGCAATCACACGTTCTGTATTGACGTCCAACAGTAAGTATTTTGAATTTGCATTTACAATTTTTTTCTTTCTAATGTTTATATTCTGCAGGAAACCCCGTTCCATTATTTACCGGGATGAATTTTGGTGTCTCAACGGTGGAATTGAGCCATTGTTGGCCACCGACTTTAATTCCACTCTCACACAATTTAATTTTGTCGAGCGGTGTGGTACAGACGATCAACTTTACTTTGTTTTATGTCTGATTGCAAGTTTGTTATTATTGGCCACAAACACTAAAAAGCTGGACCTGGCTGTCAAAGTATTGTAAGTTTGCACATTTTCCAAAATTTACAATATTTAAACAAATTTTAAATATTCAATTTTTCTATTATTTTACACAATGTTTGTAGGTTGAGATTTTTTCGGAGATTTGGACGCAGGGAAGTAGCCCAAGTTACAATTGCCGCTGTTGCTACTACGGAATTGGTGAGCAATGGCAATGGTTTGTTATTGAACAGCATCAATTGAATAGCAAAATTAATTAAAACAGGTTGAATTATTTTGCCCATAGGAGGAAGATGTCGTTGGATACTCTTTCTATGATCCCATCTCTCTTGATGTTTAAAATCTTTTAGTTAATTTAAATATTAGAATCCCCGAAGGGATGTAGAGCTAAGTAGTTATAGTTGAAATCTGCCGAAATCTTCTATCAATTAGTTTAGTAAATGTTAAATCTAGATATTAAATAGTAGTAATTTGCACTAGAAAGTTGATGTATATTATAAATGTGAGTGATTATGCATACTTTGGTTTGTAAATCAAGTGTTTGATTGCTTTTCTGTCTGCTCGTTTCCCTTCGAATTCCATTTTATATTGTGTGAATGAAATTAAGAGACGTGGGACTAAACTCCTAAACAGTTCTCTTTTCAACTAATTTCAGAGGCGTGGGATTAATCTCCTAAACAGTTCTCTTTTCACAAGTATGAATGCGAAGGACGAGATGGAGAAAGCTCAAACACTTCAACTGTAACAGTATTTTTAAAAACTAATAGCATTTAATCTTGTAGTTTGTAGTTCTAAACCAGTTGACTGGAAATTGTAAATAAAATTTTCTAAACAATGATGGTTTACCATTTAAAATAATTGAAAAGTTCAGATTATTTAACAATTTCAATTGTAAATGTTTAGTTTACCTTTTAAATAAATTTGTAAATTGTAAGCAGTAAGCATTTTAGTTTAATGTATAAAAAGATTAGTTAGAACTTAGTGAACATTGTAATTGATTCGAATTGGTTATTGGAAAATTAATAAAAAAAAGTTTTATTCTGTTTAACCCTGAAAGTTTTTGCTCCAATTCATTTCTTGCATACCATAACATTTCACAACTTTCACTTGGTGAAAACTAGCATCAATATGCACCAACTTTCTCACCCTGCATCCCAAATGTGGAGTAAGTAAAGTGAAATTTATTTTAATGCACCGTATTTTCAAATTTAAACCCGCCAAATTCCAATCATCTCAAGTAATGATTTTGAAGTAAATCATGTTTAACATGCATTTCATATTACACATGCATGGCACTGCGGCCCCAGGCAGATGGCGTTGAGGTTAATGGGGAGTGGCCAACGCCCTCGCAATCCGTCTCTTATGGCCCTCCTTAATGGCGCCACAGGCCCATCACCCCCCTTTTCAAAACACCACACCCCCTTACTGGGGCCTTTTTTG
>JAAXNX010000240.1:0-37312 GCA_036491905.1 Folsomia manolachei
TATATTCTATAAGCAATCAGCTCAAAGTTTAGCATTACAATCTTCCCAACGAAGGGTGGGAATGAATTTAGATTCTATATTTCCATTCAGTTGGGAGATGGAATTGGCAAAAACCAGATTCACATATACACATCTCGGTGACAGAAGTTTTTTTGGTCCGCCATTGAAATGGGGATGAGCAACCACCCACAAACGAGATTTGTTTGTTTGTAAAGGTGGAAAGTCTTCTTCTTTCCTGATCAAAGACGGGTCCAGACTCTGTATCAACTCATCGGTATTTGCAGACCGGAGTGAAGCGTAGCCGGCATCCTCTATCTATAGCTGTTGAGATGCAAAACACGATTCAAGAGTAATGCCCCGTTTGAGTCAAATCGTCGAATTTCTTATCTCAATTTGAGGGGAATGGAATGGAATAGTGGAAAACGGGTTGGGAAAGTTTGTTTGGTGAAACTTCATGGAGAAAGGACAGAGCTAAACTTAAGCTAAGCTAAACTAAACTAAACTGGGGAAACAGACTCCGACATACCCATCACAAGGAAATTGTTTTCCTCCGTCTTCTCCATCCATACAACTCAACCCAAACCAACCAATGCATCCCCGCTTAGTGGTTGACTTCTATTAGCTCAGCTCAGCTAAATTCGACTCGACTCAACTCATAAAATTTGTGAAACGTTGAGTTGGTTTAGAATTGGGAGTGATTTAGTTCAACTCCTTCTTCCTTATTGGATATCTTGAGGCAAAATTCTCCAATTCATCGCAAAAACATGCTCCTTCCTAATTCGCTTCTTTGATTTGCTTCAAATAGTCGACGACCAAGGAGAAGGGAGGAGGTGAGTTGAATTGTGCAGAGTGTGCCTGCTCTCCTCAAAGGGATGGGTGGATGGAAACAGAGATGACGCCTATACACACAAAACTGAACAGGAGGTAGACCATTGTGAAATTCTCTATTTGTGAGCTTGTAAGGTTGAATTGAAATTTAAGGTTGTGGAGAAAAAAAAATTGAATGAAATCGCACATGAAAAAAGAGAAAGAGAGAAAGCAAACCGCTGGGACGCAATTTGCTTGGACTGCAGAAGATGAGATGAAGAACCCGACCAGAGCGGACTGCATACTAGGACCAAGAAGAAACCAACCAACGTCAGCATGTTGAAGGATGGATGAAGTTGAAGTCTAAAGTTGGTAGTGCGATCGACCCAAGTAATATCCTGTGAAAGTGATGAATGATGGGAAAGCACAAAGTTAACAGCAAAAAGTTGACAAAGCTAAGCTCTTGGAGAATGACGAAGTATTTTTCTTCTCTGGTTTCTCAGACACTGACAATTCTATTATTTTTCCCATGCCCATTCTAAAAACGCTCTTTTTTGTTAACATGGGTACTTGAGCCTAGTTGCATGCAGGTGAACATAAAGTCGTCCTGGGATTAAGTCATTTCTGCCCTTTCCACTTATTTTCTCCACCACAAAACCCTGTTCACCATTCTCCATTATTTGGTCTACGGACAAAAAGACCAAGAAGACTTGTGAAATGCCCAATTGCAGAAAAATAAATGTGGCTCAGTAAATAACATTTTTTAATATGTCACAACTCATGTGTGTAAAAAAAACTCACTTACTCACAGACCGACTAACACTCAATTTGAAAAATTTTAAACAAGTAGGATAGTGTGAAAGCCATTGTGAAATACCTAATATCTGTAGATCCAGAATAATCCAGCTAGATCGATAGTTTTATTAGCTCGAGGCGATGGAATCGAATGCAAACAGTTTTATTTATTTTCATTTCCGCAGCCAAACGCGGCTGCCACTCTGTCTACTTTTTCGAATAAGATATTATATTATGGTATCCTTTATAGAACAAAATGAAAAACGGTGTTTAGTTTAGGGTCACCGCAAAAAGGGCAAAGGCCAATTCCTCTTCATAGCATAATATTTACTCGGTTCCTTATAATCTCTTTCTGTTAAATGGCATTGATAGTGCCATTATAGCAAGAAACACCGTGGTTGCTTCCACAAAATTAATATGTCCGAGAATGGCAGAATTAAGATATTGCCGTCATTTTTACACCGAATGAATAATGAGACAATAGGAAATTTGTACTTGATAAAAAGCAGAATTTGTCGACTGTTGGGCGTACATAACTGTTAAGTGGGTGTCTAGTTTACAAGAATGCTTTAACCAAAAAAATTCATTTCTTGTTACGACGTACCCTACTTCAAATTGGGACATTACCATACATTTGAAATTTGCATCTCGGGATGAATTCAATTTTCATACGTAAGTGAGAAAGATGTACGAAATTATTTCCGTATACGGCATATGGCCGTGTAGTTCAATAAGATCAAACCGTTCCCTTGGCCAGCATCATGTTGAATTGGAGACAAAAAACTGGATTCACTTCTACTGCATGGCAGTTTTGTAAAAGTTGGGTAAAAACGACAAGGCTGGTTTTGCTGTTTCCTGGGAAGGCAGGGATCTGGTCTCAAACAAATGCATATACAGCAAACCCACTAAAACAAGGATAGAATGGAGTGTAGATTTTGTTTGTAGTTGGGGTGAGAGCTGCGAGAGCTTTTGAATCAACTATATGGCACATTTGCCGACAAAAGATCATGAGTTGCGGTCACTTTTAATTGAGATGTTGCACAAAGCCTTGACAACCTGCCGCAGCCTGAGTGGAAACTACTACTTTAGTTCTAGGAGTAGTACCAGACCAAACAAGCCTTGTGTTCTAGTAGCAGCTAAAGCATGAAAAAATAAAGATGATGACCAAACCAACCATGAAACCTTGTGTAATGGTTGCAGCTCTGGCTGGATAACGAAATCTAATTTTTGGTGAGTGTGTGACAACAAATAATTGAGTATCGTGGAAAAGAGGAGTGAATGGAACTTCTAACGGCTCTTGCCAAATATATATCCAACCATGCCTTTTTGAATGACCAGGAGAGGTAATGTGGAAAAAATTGCTGCAAACAAGTTCTCGTTGGAAATAGACTCATTCCATAATTTGTGCTTTAAATTTCTATTTTTGACAACCTTAGGGCATCAATTACGCAGTTGGCTGTTTTATAAGTCTCACTCACACCCAAGCATTGGATGGAAATCAGGTCAGCGTTTTTCGGACCAATTGCATGCACAAATTTTCCTATATTTCTATGAAAATCTCCACAACTTTCACCACAAACACTATTTGACTTGCCTCGTGCAAAGTTGGTTTGGTGCTTGGCCCTTGTAAGAGTATTCCATTAGCAAAGTTCGATGTAATGTTTACCAACCAACAGCTCCAGTATAGAATGCATGAACGGATAGTTAAGTTGGTAGATCTGAGCAGCATTACTTCAGCTCTGTGGTTCATAGAAAATGTTGCAACCCATTAAATAGCAATGCCATGGTTTACTGTTCTCTCATGGAGGAAACGACAGGATCCAAATCCAGAGCAAATTCTATTCTACAGCATCACAACTGTGATACATGGACAGTGGTTGATGATGGTGATGGTTGAGAAAGCACAACCAATTCTAAAATATGTGTAGACCAACCAAATTCCTTGTTCCATTCCTAAGGCAATATCCATCGACCACTGCATTCATTGCCACGCGGATATTACGTCGTTAAGTGATCCGTGATCCAGACACTGATGCAAATGAATTTTTATATTGTAAGTAATTTGACTTAAGTGAACTGAAAGAGTAAGTGATACGTGGCGGAGGAAATGCTTTTCTTTCTGGAATATCTCATAATATGTTAATTGTGGCCATCGGAATTTCAAATAGCTTTTGTTATATCAGGATCATGCATTTCGTATGGAGCACTTAATTTACCAAAGCAGACACAAATCAAAATCACGCTCAATCGCCCACACAGTAAACATTGGAAGAATCGTGAAGCAGTTTTCTCTGAACAAAATTTTAATTAAACTTAAAACCGACTTAATTTCACAGGATTATCGCTACAGATAAATTTGTAACAAGGCGATCCAAATTTGTATCTGCTTTGATATTTGAAACTTAACTAATTTGATTCGTGCAATACCACATCTTCTCAAAGTAAGCTCAAACCAAAGCTGTACTAAGAAAACGTGCAGTTTAACTAATTGCAATAGTTCCGTTGTACATTTCATAAAAATACAGCAGTACCAACAAACGTACAATTTCTCTTTAACTTGTAAAGTTTAATGATTGGCGTTCTATAAGGAACATCAATATCACAACACCCCCAGACTGAGAAGAAGTGTTGAAGATGAGACTAAAACAAGCTTATATTTACACAAAAGCCAATTTCATCCTCAATTGAAGTATAATTTCATTCTTTAAAGGGTCTCTAATTTAATTTCTTGTATATCTCGATATGCCAACTCTCACTTCCTGGACTTTTGAAGAGGAAACTTTGCCATTGTTTCATCTTGAGGTTGGAGAGAACCAGCTGGCTTAGATGGTTATAGAACAAGCTTTGGCAATGCAAGCAATGGAATGAAATGCTATTCGCTTTTCACAACTTTAGTTAATTGTACTTGAATTTATTTCATCGCATCGGGATGAATATGCATCCAATCAAAGGATGTAATTGGATGAAACCTGGAATCCTCTTGGAGTTGGTGAATTGAGACGATGCCAACTAACTTGCTAAACTTAACTTGAATAAACCTTTCCTTTTCTTCTGGTGATACCCTATTATGTCTTTCGGCACTATATCGGCAGTAAGTCACTGCACCACACTATGTATTGCTTAAGATAGTGGAAGTCCCAGGAAAATAATACGAAACACATGAACTCACAGACGGACCTCGCCTAGTCCATTAAACACTCTACATCCATCTTCCTGAACTTTCAGCATTAAAATAAAATGATCTACATGCCGCGAGAACTACAGAGCAACCATGGAATGAAATTCAAAATATGTGAAACTCAATCAATAATCGGAATATCGAATAAAAAATTTCTACGAAAGAAACTTTTATCTCCACATTCTTCAAAAGTAGCTCATGCTCAGAAACTAACTAACTAACTCGTAAGCCGGCGCCATATAAAGTATTCAACCCTGCAGGAAGAAAGTTGGCTAAAGTTGATGTTCCAAACTTGAAACAAGTTTTGAACCAACTAGTAAAATTTTACACTGCTGGTAAACCTGTTTAAAAGACGAAGATATGAAGAAGCCTACTGCTGCAGGAATTCTTTATAAAGTCTCCTCTGGGATGAAGCAAAAGGACGAAGAAATTTTTTGACCTTGCTGAATTGGATTTATTTCGTTGTGCATTTATTTCGGCGTCATGATCCAGAGAGTGGCGACAAAAAGGAATGGTGACAAATTTAAAAATTGAATGTAGGCGTTCACCCTTGCTAGAAATATCCCACTAAAACGAAGCCCCATGTCATGTTATCTCACATACTTTTTATTTTTTATAGGGCATCAATTCAACTTCATCAGAAGCCATACAACGGGTTGGATGACATGGGTGACTGCAATGCATCAAAAAATTTTAGCAGTCAATAAAATAAAAGGTAATTCGTATTCATCTGCCGTCGGAAGAATACTGTAAGAAAGTACGGTGCATTCCCAATGGATGAAATTGATGTGGAACGTCGTCCACCAACCAAGAAATGAAATACCGTACGTTTCCTTCAACTTTGGTACATGTGGTTCGAACAGATAGAAAGAAATAGACTGGAAACGGCATGGATGAGCTCACTTTTAAGTTCCTTTTTTGTCATAATGTGCTCCATTTGTCATCCCTTCCGCCGGAGCCAAAAGGAATTGAAAATTATACAAGACGAAATCTTGTTGAAAGATCGTTAAATCCAGAAACGACTCCAACGCCACTCCCCTGACAAATTATTAAAGCAATAGGGCTAGCTAACTGGTGGATACAGGATTCACGCAAAATATGAGACCATCTACAACTCTCCCTCTTTCTCTTATGAAAATAAAGGGGGGAGGCAATGAAATTGTACGTATCTACCCTTGAACATAAATCAACTGATGGAAAGCAGAGTCACAGTGAAAGGTTTTGGTGAAAGCAAAAATGTTTCCCGTTATTCTTAGAAATACATGTCAACTGACCAGCCACCGGGACCATTATGACAGCAAATGCAACTAGAAAGGAAGCACAATTAACCCCGGCTTGCACTAGAATTTTCCTATTTGTTGACCAATGCGATTATTCTTTTAAATCCGGTTAAATCCGAAAATAAAAAAGTAGTCTATCCTTCCTACAAGAATGAAATCAGTGATGCCCTCTCTAAAGCACGTTTTATTGGAAAATCCAGCTCCAGTCAAGCCTGGCATCTTTCTGTGCTTTCATCCCAGTACTCAAAACTCAAGAAGCTGTATAATACACATGGCAAATGGACCATTTAAAATTGGTAAAAGTCGCATTTTCTTTACTCAAGGATTTCCTGCAAGACCACCGCTCTGTGGTGTAGTCAATGGGTGACTTTAATATCTGTAATCCTGCATTCCAACCAATTCAATGGTGGCTGAATGGAACTCAACAAAAGCAATGAGGACATTGGGCACACTTGAGACACAGAACGGAATGGTGTGGACCATTTTGTCGTCCATATTTGTGTTTTATTGAAACTAGAGTCTGGTGGGTGAATATGTAATCCTGAGGGTTTGCAATGTTTCATCTTTCTCCGATCGACACAACCACGCCCACCTATAATCACCCACTGTTTATTTTTTATGCTATCACCTTCAACACCCATTGTTTGATGCAAAGTGCTAAAACGCTGAGCGAGGCACTGACCACTTCACTTCACACAGTAATTTCCTCCTAACATGCTGACTCCTGCAATAGCGTGTGACAATAGAATTTCTCCCATTCCAACTGAAGAGGTACTGAAAATGAAATATTACCTCGAATATTGGAAAGTTTGAGAACAAGTCTTTTTACAGCTTTCACGGGAATCAGGATGAAAAGTGTAATAAACAAAAAAGATTTTTTGTGGTTTGTCAAAATAGTACTTAGTAATAAATCGAAAAGAGAAAGCCAACCAATAAGAGAAAAACGCTGACATTATTATTCTGAAATATGTGAAGGTTTTATAAGAAAATATCTTATTAATTTTTTGACGGCTACTAAATAATTCCGACTGGTTTTATCCATTTCCTTTTTGTCCTCACTATAAAATTTGATTCGAAAGACTTACGGATCGCATGGATGACGTTTTAAAAAATGAATTTTATTCATAAAAATCACAGGCTTCCGAAAACTTTCTCTTTGAAATTGATTACGAGGTTATGCACTAAAACTAGTAATGATGTAAATTGCTTACATATTTAGCAAGTCCTTAATTATTTACTAGTCCTCATTAACGACTGAGATCATCACAATTTTGAATTGGTGATTACTATAATAACATTTTATAAGTCACTTAACAGACGGACAAGCCACAAACGGCTGGGCGAGTTATTGACGTTAGTTGATCGTGCTTGTGCATAAAGCTTTGTTCCGTGTTTCTATACTGACACTGTATCCCACCATGGACGTGATTAATTACCTTATTTTGTCGTCATTCAAGATCCGTAACTTTCCCTTGTGCCTTGCACTACAAATTCAAAGCCGTTAACTGGTGGTGTGTCAGACCCCAAACATAAACCCTTCCAATCGCTAAAGTAAAGAAATTCTCATATACTAAAAGCAAAACTTTTACAATATTGTTGTCAAGTTGAACGTTATACTTGGACCATTGAAAGTTAGACTTGGTGCAAGTCACCTGCATCGGGTGACTTGAAATACTGCGATGACAAATTGCAAAATTAGAAAGATGCTTATTCCGCAGTGGATTCCCACAATAATAGGTTCTAAACTCGGTTTACTGTAATTCACTTCTAACGCAGAAAGTACGATACAGAGGCTTGTAGGATGAAAATAAAAATCAGGGGTGCATTAACACGACTGAAAATTTCAGAAGAATAGGTCGACTTCATCCCCATGAATTGAGATACGCACACTGGGTCTTTTCTACTCATGTATATGAATGAGATCATTAGACAATAGTTGCTACGCTCCTAGTACATGAACAATATAAAACATGAGCAGGGATGAAGAGACATTAAATGATTCAAGGGCGCTCACTCATTCGTCCAACTTCCACCCGGAACTCTTAAAAGCATCATTAAAAATCTTGACTCTCTCTCTGGATAAAGATCACAGGCCCATTAAATTAACCACGCTGGTGCACAAAGCGCACTAGTTGAAACAAATACAAAAATAATAATTGTGTGTGCGGCTAATTATCGCAGCAAGTTATGCATTCAGCCGGTGGTTGCAAAGGGTACAGGACCATTTGCATTAAAATATATAATTATAACGTTTTTTTGCATTCACAATTTCTAAACATTGAACATCTCAGACTGACTTGTTCTTAAAAAACTAGACCAACATATTTATAGGCGTATGTAATAAGTAGTAAAATGTAAAAGGAGCATACAGAGAAAGCCTTGAGAAAGACGAGACATTGAACAATGCCTTCCATGGTGTCCCCACTGACAGAAAAGTTACCACTCAAATATCGGCTTCGTTTCCAAGATCCCAACCCAGTTAACACTGGACTTTTGCCCTTTGCTTGCTCAACCTTATCCACGGCAGTTGAGTTATGGCCTCCGTCACAAAGACTGACTTGGCCACAACCTGCAGCACTCGTAGTACCCACAGACGCCGAGGATCCCGGAATTTCGCTCTCATTCTCACACTCATTACGTGGTCCATTACCAATATGGTTACTACCCTTGTTCAACAGCTCTGTTACACTTGACCCCTTCTCAACCTCTGCCTCAGTGGAGTAGTGGCCATTTAAAAGTAGTGATGATAAGCTGCTGGTCTTAATAGCAATGGCAACACCACTACCACTACTGGCATTAGGTGAAGTTTTGGCAAACTTGATACTGCTGTCACCACCATCTGCACTACCGTTTACCGGGGGTGCACCATTCTCCTTGAACGATTGTCCATTTGTGGCACTCCCATTAGGAAGGAGGGTACAATTGTGTAACTTCCACTTGACTTTTTCTGTCGGAATATTTTTATTTGTAGTTGAGGACGTGGTGATATCTGTTGTAGCCGATGGGGAAGAAAGGTTGACAGACGAGATGACTCCATTTCTGAGAGGATCGTGCTGGGAATGGAAAGGGATGTTATTTATGCCCTTCGTAGCGTCAGTTATCGTTCTTGTTAAAACTGATAAAGTACAGAGTGAAGTGCCACCACTTGTCCCGGATTCATGAGACACGACGCTGTTGTCTCCGTCCATTATTTACGGTGTAGTGTTGTTTCCAGTTTCAATTGCTTTATTTAATGGGTACGGTATCCACATTTTTCATTACTTTGTGTAACAATAAATATGCACACAGGCGATGACAGTAATCCGAAGTAGCCACATATTTTCAATTTATTGTAATAGTTTAATTTTTGCATCAAATTTTGTTGCACTTTCTTAAGACATTTGATTAATCTTGTAGTGATTGTCATAGAAGAAAAATCTTTATTGTAAGGCTGAAACGGAGTAAATTTCAAATCTATTTTACCATTTGATTTATATTTTACCGACCAACCGACCAAGAATGGAAAAAGTCACCAAACAACGTGTCTGATATACTGACATGAGCAGTGAATTTATTTCATTGGTAGTTATTAAGGGACACAACGGTGGAATCATAAAAAATGAACAATCATGCCATGTCATATAACTGTATAACCTGAAAAGAACTGCAATTTTTAATACGGAAAACTTTCAAAGAAAACTTTCTAATATTCCACGTGGTGTCTGAAAATGTTGAGTACAAAACACGTTTCCTGATCCCACTTGTGATAGATCCATGTGAGGCTGAGACTGTCTGACCAGATTATTAGGTTTGCTTTCTTATATTTTTAGCCAACACAACATGACCCTCAGTCAACAGCAATAACGGGCCGTGTGTTGTATAGATAGGTATGTATTGCAGGAGGTGAATAGTAGAATATGGTCCAGTGGGAAATGCTGGATTTGTTGGGTTTGAGTAGAAAAAAACCATACAATAAATGAACACGGAGTACAAATATTTAGGTAGAAGAGGAAAAAAGAAGGTAAAAGGAAAGCATCGGAATTCACCTATCTTCAGTTCACAGCCAAAAAAAAGTCAAGAGTTCTCCAACGCTAGTTGCTGAGTTCAATTCAGCCCTGTTTCCCTTCCTTCCCTAGTTTCCCTAGGGTCCTATAATGTGAGTCCTCTAATACGACTTCCACTTGAGCAAAACCAAAGCTTTCTCTCTTCGTCGTCTAACTCTCACTCTGTGTCCAATCCACTTGAACCAAGGAGTCGTCCAGATCCAGCTCCTTTATCATTCCAAAACCCACCCACCATTCCAAAAAGCAAATCCAAATATGGCCAGGAGAGAGGGTAAATCGCATATAAATGGAATCTGGACGGGAGTCAAAAAGACCAAATTCCAAACTCAGGTGAAGCGCAAAGGCAATAATGGGGATTGTCGCGACTGTTGAACTAATTCTCCTCGCACTTTACAACCATTTCTCATCCCGTGTGCAAATTTTCCTTGGTGGTCATACCTCAACTCACCCTTCAGCCCTTAGTGGTAGTAGTAATAATAGTTTGTCCCGAGTTACACATTCAGAGATGACTTTATCCTCCTCTCTAGAGTCATTATTTCTTCCAAAGGAAGAAACTGATAATGACTCTCAACATGGGCTACATAAATGCTGCCTGTAGTTGCGTGAGGTATAAAAAATCAACATTTCTAATTTATTTAATAGCCCATAAAAATATGAAGTGTATCTCTTAAAATTATAACTTTAAAAGAAAAGCATATATTAAGATTTTTGGCAATAATAAACTTGTCATTGAACATTACACACGGGATATATGACCTTTTTGAAAGGACAGTTTACATGATTTAAATGCTGTATAAAGCCACTTAACCAGACCGAGCATAATAGTAATCTTTCCTACTTTCTCATAACATGGGCCGAGGGAGCCATATAAATTTGATAAAGTGAAATTGGACAATTTTTGAATGAGTTGACCATTGACTCACTCCGCCTCATTCTTACTGAAAACCCTGCTGGGCAAGGCACAATTGCATTGATTCAATCACCTTGCAGGGCTGTTCGAAATTTTGGAATGTATGGCTTCGAGGCAAAATAAAAATTACTTTGAGACAGCCAAGAGGAGAAAGTTATTTACAAAACTGACAGCTGGAAAATGGTCGTGGTTAAATAATCAATAAAATCAAACTAGCTGCTCAATATGCACGCGATTTATCCAATTTCATGTTCCATTCCTCAAAATTATCGATCATTTCACAGTAAAAGATAACTTCAGACTAGGAAACTAGAGCACTTTTACTTCCACAAGATCTATGAACCTTCCTCTTTTACTCGCACATCCTAAGTCCTAGATTTATAAGTTCCATTTCTATTTGAACAGGATAGAAGAGTAAATAAAGAGCTGTTTATGCATGCGACAAGGAGTGGAGAAAGTAGTGGAGAAAGCATCCATTGCTCCAAGCTTCAGTAGAGCAGATCGAGGGAGGCACTTGTACCAAATCAGAATAGTCACATCACCATCACTAGCTTTCGGTTACCCTCAACCAACCCATTATTAATTTTCCTGATTGTCTCCCATAATAATGGATTCACCGGGTAAAGACCAACTTTGCGAGGGTGGCGCTTATTTCCTTCCTTACCACCACTCTGAGTCTTTTGTGATGCCAAAATTACCTCCACCTTTCACCTTATTATTCTCCCTTCCTTACAACAACAACCATAGACTGGATAGATAGAGCTGACTTCCATCACAATCAACCAGTTTGCTTGCCAGCAAAACCAGAGCCAGCCAGCATACGATTTAGGATTTACAATCTTCTAGCTCTGCCTCCATTGTCACTGCATGACTGACTCCTTTCTTAACTCTTTAATCCCTTGTGCGAAGCCAACCACAGCCGTGTCCTTAATTTCAGATTATTTTTGCTTCACAAACTCCCCATCAACTTTATAACATGGGAGTTTTCTCCTACCTTTGGAAGCTAATCTCAATTCAATCTTCCCAACAACCATAATGTATTAGACAGAGGTGGGCATTGTGGTTCTAGACAAATTTTCTCTAAATTTTATACCAATTTCTTTAACCTAATTTACCACAAAAAACCTTACCATCCCGCAGCCACACCATATAATAAGAAATGTTGCTCTGTTTGAACCTGTGGCAGTGTTGTGATTCAGACAATGTAACCTAACATTTCCCACAGGCACAAGAACAAGGACGACAGAAATAAGGGAAAGGAGGAAGAACAAGAGCTAGATATAACTCAATCTGGAGAAATAATCACATTTGAAATTTCATTTCACTTCATTCTGTGCATCTGTCACAGTTGAGGTTCATGCCAATACCGAAACAATCCAACCCGAGCCCATTGTCACGATTGAATTGTGTAAACGAGGTTTGCCTTCTCAACCAGGATGACAACTCAATGTCACTATATCGATGCGAATTTCGACCATGTCAGCTTCATAATATAGGTAGGTTGATATACATATATGTATTTTAAACTCGCCAAGAAGCACTTGGCACTGACTGAAATCGAGTTCAATGTACACAAGTGGAAATATCAATACGATATTTGCAGTCACAGAGTGCATGTTAAATACGTTTAATTTTCGGCCGAATTTTGTTCTAGAATACAAATTGATTTCGTCATTGCTTCTCACAAAACAGCCAAGTGAAGCGACGGATTCAAGAGATGTGTCAAATGCATATCATCCCGACAAACGGAAGATAGGATAGAACAAGGTTTTAAACCGATGTAAAAAATGTGGCGCCACGGCGAGTGCAAGAATGTGTAAAATTGCATGAATTTATCAATGTCGCAAACAATACGTACGTGTGGCCTTTACTTCACGCGACGCGTACAGCGAAACGAAAAAAAGTGTGTGAAACAAAGTTTGGAGTCTGGATTGGCTGACTGGATTGCAATTTATAGTGCACCGTCCAAGTGTCATTGGCAGACACACCTTACGGGCGGACGAAAAGAGAAAAAAAACCTTTCTCATTCAGAATACCGATAGTTTTGAATCAAATTCAAACCAAACTCAAACCGAAGTCCAGGTTAGTTTGATGGGATAACTGCCTTCAAGTGGAAATAATCCATTCGTCTTCTCTTTTGATTCTTTGATTCGTGAAGCGATTTTAAATGTATTGTGCACTCAACCGGTTCATATACTTTCTCCCGCTTTCCATTACATTGCCACGTACCGAACGTAGTCACATGTGTTCAAGTGCAATTCAGGAATGATCTATAGAAAAACGTGAATGCACGTGTAACAAACACAAGAATATAACCACAGCACTGTGAACCTTTCTGAGATGCTAGTAACTGCATTTGCCCTGCCTGCTCAGATCTTCTTCTCAGATTTCACTAATGCATTCGAAACTAGAGTTGTGTCTCCACGCAAGAGCTTCACATAGTAAAATGTATAAGGTAGTTTTGCAAAATGTGAATTCAATTCTGATTTCTTTTCTAGATTCAATATTCAGCTTTCTCCTAATAAATAAATAACCTCTAAACTTTGTAAAGAAACTTTGTTTGGCTAAAACAAATCAAACCGGTAAAACCCACAACAAATACAACCGCAATTAGCCGTTTTCGAGCTGCCATAAGAATCTAGAATTCATTGTGAAATGCAATGAATCTAGGGAACGATACAATGGACATAAAAATTCGGTTGGCTGAAATTGGATGCACGTCCGGTCTACCAAATGAGCATGAGTGGTCTCCTCTGCACAGCAAAAAGCTTTATTTTATACTGCCACAGCTAAATGCAAAACATTCTACGAGATCAGATTGGTGGTAAAATGACGTTATGCAACATTTCTCAAGCTTTCTCCTTTTGAACGGAACTAAATCAACTTTGAGAATTCATATTTCACCCGTAAAATGGGGTAGTGCTACTGTTATCAGTGGTGATCTGGACGAGTGGCTTTGGCGATACATAAAGATGTGCGCTCTGATATACGAGTTGCACTGCATAAAGATGCGGGGTGTCTACCCATCTTCCGCTGTCAAGTTCCGGTAGTTTTGCAAGTTTTCTCGAATCCAATTCTGAGATAGTGACTTTTTCATGGATGGGGCATGCAGGACTGGAGTTGAGTGTACGCAACCGGAATGCGTCCCAACATAAACATCAACCATAATCTTTTTTGCTATGGAGAAAGTCCACATACACATGCATCAAGTTGTATATGGGATGATCAAGTAAGTCAGCGGTTTGGTGTGGTGGTAAAGAATAGAGTAGAATACTAGACTGCTTGCGATGCCATACTGGCGCTGTGAGTCGGATACAGTGAAATTATTTTTACTTTCTCCACTGATAAAGCTGCATTTCATAAAACGGACCACAGACTAAGGAAAAGTTACTTGGACCTCTTCTACATTTCCTTCCTTAATCTCAAAAGTAAAGTTTTTATTCGGTTGTAAAAACGACACCAAAAAGATTACGACTTCCTTATTCATCCCCCATTTTAGTCAGATAGTGAAACAATAATAAAGTACTTAATCTACTTCATTCTCCAGAGGGCAAGTGTAGCCGGAAAAGGAAATAGGTATATATTCGACCTCGTTCTTAATGAAGATCCCAACTAAACTATGCCTCAGGTGTTGTGTTGGTTATGGCTTTATCTTGCAGTAGAAGAAATAGGTTTATGACATCCCATCACACGACACTAAACGACCAACTGCTAACTTCTGCCAGAGGGGGTGGATAAATGGGTGGATGAGGAATCGTAGAAATTTACTAAGGTAAATTACACGATGTCCTATTCTTTGATAGATCGCTCACTACCTGCATTGATTTCATTTCTAAAAAAAATGACTTTCCTCCCCGACAAAAACGAAGCTAGAGACAACTCGTATCCAAATGACAACCTCAAGTAGATAATTAAGGTAAAAAGTTTTTCTAAAAAAAATTATCCAATCAGACCAAAAAAATCTTGCTGAATTACACAAATCTCAATGGATACAAAACTTTGGGCAATAACACAATTTCCCATTTACAGAAACAGTTCCCTTATTTCCTAAGGGAGTTAAAACAAAACTGCAACTTTTTAATTACAATTTTTGGCAAACCAATTTTTCCCTTTTTTTAGTTGTAATTTTCAGTCTTTTTCATGATAACCATGCTTTTGCCAGACGTTTGTTTAAATAAGGCTGGCGACAAAGAGAATTTCTTATCAAACCACATGGAATTAGTTCTACATACTAAATTTAAGTTGGTTGCCTGTGAGGTGGTGAGAGAGGTACTGTGTGCTGCTCACAATATGTTCCAACCAACATAAAACTGACATGTTACTTCATGAATGAGACTTTTGTGGGAAACAGGATGATGGAGGAGAAAATCCTAGGTTTTCATTGTTCAGACGAGAAAAAAGGAGGCAGAGATCTTGTGCAAAGTAGTTGCACCTCTGGGAGCGTTAATGCCACAAAAGTTGCAAACCCCCGCAAAGTTGTGAAGGTAAATAAGCATTCTTTTGAGGCAGTTGGGAGCTCTGATTCTACAGATAACACCTCCAGGGTTGTGCAACATAATCATCCGACTTCCTCAACAACTCTACTCCACAGACTACTTCCCCTCCCACAAACATCCACCATTAAGGATACTTTTCAAGACGGAAAACCATCTTACTTTGGAGCAGAGGTCAGCCAGTGATCTAAAAACTTTTGAGCTCACAGCTCAAACTTGGAAACAGTTAGTGCTTTGGGTTTTTTGTCACACAACTAACTGTCCCAACATTTGGATGTTTGTGGTGTAAATACCGAGTTAGGAGAGCAAGGAATGAAAACAAGTGAACATAAAAATATGAATGGTCAAAGGCTAAACAGGTTTAATAAAATTAATGATTCAAAATAGTTTTGAAAGTCGTGGATTGATTTTATGTACTTCACTCTAAGTCAATTTAAGTGAAAATTTTTGATTAATAAAGTCAATTTTCTTCCAGCTAACCACGGGCATATGTACCCAAATTGATCACAGAACTGCTTCTGTACGACAGTGATTACGACAGGCTTAGGCAGTACCCCATTTGGAGAAAAGGTGTCTCTAAACAAACATCCAGCTACAGAAACAAAAATTCAAAAGAGAATTCACAAATGGACATGCTTTTTCTAAGGAATACCACCGAAAAGTAAGTATCTCCTGAACTATCCCAATTCCTACAACTTTTGAAACGACATGACGTCCCATGAAAGTAAGTAGCACAGAAATGTTGTGTTGTAAACGTTGTTTTGTTGCCAATTCGAACAAGGGAAGAACTGTGTCTGAAAGTATTATATATTCTCTGGGATTAAATTATGTATATCACACTGAGGAGAGAGGAAGACTCAAGGAGGCAAGGAATGAAGGTGTATCACAATTCTCAAGCATCCGTCCAGACACTAAGGAATTTCTCTAGACAGACACCCGGAGCCAGAAGGAAAATAATGTATGATGGAAAGTGTAATGAATTGTCTTGCCAGCTACATTTTATCCTGTCTCGTGAACATGTATGAATGTAGTACTAGTCCCCACACTACAAATATATATGAATAACTATTTCCCCACCCAACTTTGCCCTTCACCTTCCAATAAACATAGTTTCATTTGATACCTAAAGCAAAAAACATTCACTGCGTTCCTTCTCAAAGAATTTGAACAGGAAAATGTTTTGCACTTGGAATCCAAGCGAACTAAGGAGAAAATGTCAAATTCCAATGCTTGAAGCACAGACACAATTTTCCAGTTCCAAGCATTCAATAAATGCCAACAAATTCAGGCCAATATTGAGGTGACAATGACAATTGAACTTTCCTATATTATAGGTTGTCTAACAAAGGTAAATATATTAGGACATTTAATATTGAATTGAAACGCAACAGCCTGCTTGCTTCATTTCGTATTTGACTAAAACTTTCCAACTCTTGGTTGGAGAGATCGTTACTTCGTTCAAGCAGAAAACAGGACGGGAGAAAGTTGTTGGCATCGATAGAGTTGGAGAGAGTTTGTGAGTGAATGCAAAGAATAGAAACCAATTCCACAAAGTAAAGGAAGCAAATTATGAAGAAACTATGGTGGTGTTGGTTACGAGCAAGAGTTGTCGTTCAGATCAATTTTGAAGTACTATACAAGTCATCAACCAAATCCCACAAAACCACACCCTTCCCTTCAAACCTCCAATGATGAACAAGTTTCATGGACTATAGCCTTGTGCATAAAACCACATCAAATCTAGCCACAAGGAGAGAACAATAAAGGGTCATAGAAACTGATAATTTGATTATTCCAATGAGATCAGGGCAATAAGATATCTAACTCTTCTAGCTGCTCCAATTTAATTGGAACCTGAACATGACACAAAAATAAAACGTACGCCATGAAACAAACTCACACACTACAGATCACTGTTCTGGTTTATCTCTTGAACATTAAGAACATCACAAAATGAACTTTATTCATTGTGGTGAATTGGGATATAAAACAACCAGTAAATAAACAGTAAAGGAAGGAAGGTTGGGGTATGCCGGGTTCCAAATCATTAAGCTGTGTTTTAAATTTCCTCATTTGATATTCTGTACGAGAAAGTTGTATGGCTATATCATCATCACCCTTGTCCTGCACATATATAGTCAAACTCTCAAATTTACATTTTAATTGCGTCGTTGAAACCTTTCTCCCCAAGTTGTGTAACTTGTGCAGTAGCACTACTAACAAGCCGTATTCTGTTTTGTACATTGCTCGAGATGTGATTTTGGATTAACTTTCCCTTTATAATGAACAAAAGTCAAGCTCAATCTAGTCAAAAATGTTGTGTCAGATATACTTCTCTTTCTATTCAGGGGAACATGATTTTGTTTTTGTCACTATTATCAGTGTGAAGTACGATTTGTTTTTTTTTAAATAGAAGGTCCACGACGGATATACTCCCAATATTGCAGTACACCATTTGATCAAAAGACCAAAGCTTACTAAAATATTTGTTGACTAAAAACAAAAACTTGCCTATCACCAATTTATGTAGTCGCGACGATGCACAACATGAAAACCGATAATGCAATCACTGGTGTTAAATAACATATTCATTCCAATATTAATTTGATACAATTTATAGAAACTTTGAAATTTGATTTCCATCTCCGTTTTCGACTAATATTTCCTACAGTATCGAAAGCTTGAAATAAATTATATCAAAACATCCATATCTTCCGATAAGCCTCTTCATTCAAAGATATAATTTACTATTTTTATGTATAATCGATGACAAAGTAAATATTACTCTGCACATTAAATACATAAGTTAAGCTGTGCGAAACAGATAAAATACATAACTTCGAATGACTTTCAGTACAACTTTGGTGTACTATTTGTTGCACAACCCAGGAGAGAATACACAATTTGTTGTCTTCGGTAAACAAAAATATCCAGTGGATTTGCAATAAAATAATCCTGTATATTTTGCCAACATCGGTTATATTGTGATTACATGTAAATGGCAAAAATGTATTCGAAATTTATTTTCCTTTATCCCAAATACAAGGAAAGAATGACAATACTAGGCCAACCAATTATCAGTCAGACATGTATTTTTCATGCAAAAATTCAATCCCTTCCTGATTCCGTCAGTGATCAACAAAAGCACTCAAAATTCGCCAAAATCCTCTAAAGGATTTCAAAAGGATCAGCCATCACAAAAGTTGAAGTCTAGAAATTCTAGTTCCACAAAAAAGAATGATTTGCATCCTGTTTTGATTCCAAGAAAAAGGAAAGTCGGCTAGGTAAGAATAGAACACGAAAAAGTGGTAGATGGATCGGGTAAGATAGGAAAGATATGCCCATGGGGATTCGGTGTGGTTATATATCGATAGCAAATTGTATGTACCATTATCAAAGAGTGCAAATACAATGCAACTGAAGAAAGCCAAATTTTTGCAACTTTTACTCCGGGAAGGATTTCAATACTTTTCAAAAACTTTCTTCAAACCAGAAACGCCATTTTGACAAAGGTTACTCGCTTTGACTCGATTGAACTATTTCTAAAAACGAGTTGAATCCAACACAGATATGAGAGAAGGTTGAATCGACTTGGGGCGCATTGTCAAAGGAGGTGGTTGCCGTCAGTTCCGTTTCTATTCTTTGAATTCTATCCAATTTGAAATGAACGTCTTCCAATACTAGATAATCTTTAGTTTAACACGACCAGGTACATCAGCCCAACTTAAACCAATGGAAAGGAACAAAGAAATGAAACTAACGAGAAAGGAATCTTTCCAAGGGTGCATGGCCATTCATTCCTAAATTCCTAACCCTTAAGTCAATATTTGATTGATTATTAAAAGAAATCTTAATTGAAATAGATTCGCACTGATGATATTGTTTCGACCTTATCGATGTACCTATCTGGTGGAATGAGGAACAACTTTTCTTTTGAATGGAATAGCAAATTGTTGTAATGTAAGCATCACAGTGGATTCAGACCTTTCACTAGATGACTGCAATGGAGTTAAATACTAAGTAAACTATCCTGTATGGTATAAATTCGCTTGTAATATCGAATAAAAGCCCACAATATTTTCCCGTATCTAAACATTTCCTGGAGCACAGAGACAAAAAGACGGAATCTGCGGTACAACTTTCTACCATACTCGAACTGCATCACATCTACATCATGTAATTCACAAATGTTTGAAGCAGATGTCATGTCACTATCTTTTAGGCAAACCCAACCACGATGAAATGCAATTCCACCACATAGTCATCTTCTGCAAATCACCGACTGGATCCTGGCTTCTCTCTCTTTCTCCTGCATTTGCACAACTGACTGACTCGTTTGCTTAATGAACTCTAGAGGATTCGGAGCAATAAAAACGAATTAACTTCACTGCTCAATTACTTGATATAATTGTTATGAACCACTTATGAGCCCCGCTTTCCAGCTAACACGTCTGTTCTTGGAACGAGATCTTGGGTGTGACAAAACAGAACATGGTTGAAAAGAAATTTGACCTCAATCGTACAAGTAGTTATTATCTACCGGTTAACAAGAAGTCACTGGTCCCAAGGAATGAGAAAGTTCAAATTTCTTGCAATCATTTACCAATGTTTGCTGTACGAAAACAACAATAAAGATATAAATATGTGAATTGGGCAAAAATGTGTGCTTAATCTAGATATACAGCGACACATATGTCGCCAATTTTCTAGTGATACAAACCAAGTTTTCGGTCGGTCGGCTTGATGGTATAATATAAATCAAATTTCATACATCTATCTATCATATAAATTCAAAGGGATAATCTGAAAGTTTCAAATTTCAACGTTCTGATGTTTCACATAATTTTTCTTATTAGAACCAAAATCAACTGGCTGTTAGACACGTATCTATGCAAATCGACAACGATGAAGAAGCTGCATAAAACACCGCACTGCAGGAAATATTTAGGATGGGTTGACTGATCACATTTGTCAAATTGTAATAACTCTTCATTAAAAACAGCTTCTAAGCTCCTTTTTCACTAAATCTTAATTAGCAATTGTTTCACAACCCTGTTTCGCAACACTCTTGACTTGGCCCACTTCACCGAGCCAATAAGCTGAGAGAAAGTAGAGAAAGCTCTTATTCGCGTGTTTGCCAGATTTTTGTCAGTCACCATAAATTTAATTTCGCAACTTTTGTAGTCTATTCTTTATTCACACACAAAATCCTAGTGATGAATAAAACTTGTACTTAACACTTAAATTTGTTATATTTTCACCATCACCACTCCACTTGCTAAAATATTCGTTGTGGAAACAGTAACGAGAAACAATGTTTTGAAAATGAATTGGGATTGAAGTATTAATAAACGACTGAATGTTACATCACAATCAAAACGCAACGTGGTAAACTGAACTGCCGGTTCCGAGCGTGGATGGGAAGATGAAACTTGGCTGGAAACTGGAGGCCAACTGACTCTGAGGAGAAAGGTGCTCTCAGTAAAGAAGACTCCGTTTCCGCTTTCCTTCCGTCGGATTCCCGGGACAAAGACTCTTTCGCGCATTCAGAGCAGATACGTATCCTTCGAAAATAGCAGCAACAGCAAACCAAAGCAGAGAAGAGAGAGGCACATGCCACTCAAAATTTTCCTACTCACTACTTTCCATGAAACCACGATCAGTTACAATTCTTTGTTTAAAACTGAGCTGAACATGTATCTGCATGTGTACTTTGCTCTTCATTCATGCCACTCTTCTCTTCTCTGCTTTTACTGCGACCCAGCAGCACATTGTTTTTACAAGGGAACGAGATAATGGTGAGACTTGACTACGCGGAAACAACCATCCATCAAAATTATGCGAGAACCATGCCCAATTTCCAATGTCTAGCCGTGCTTTCCCCCCCAGCTAGTTTAATTAAAGGATCCTACTCAGAATGTTTGTATAACATTTAAATCATACTTCTAATGAATTGTACATTACTACAACAGGAGTTCATGTAATAGAATTTCAATAACAAGTACCGAAGATGAAGGGAAGTAGGCAAACTCATACGTACAAGTATAATGCAATCTGTCCCTCTCTTCAGACCACGGTACAATAATATTCAGCAATTGCATGTTCCAAAAACGACAAAGACTTTCATCTGCATTACGAACCCGACAGACTTTTAAAAGTAAAAAATGAGACTTGTAAAAGAAGCTGGAAGCAAGGCAAGACCTCAGTAACAAATGTACGAGTTTTCTTTACACGTTTTTTCTTGCTCTGTTTCGAGAGAACAGAGCACTTTCCCCAGCTTATGTACATACGTAAAAGTGAGCAAGAGAGAAAGTGGGAAAAAAGAAAAAGAGCATTGGTGGAAATGGAATCGTTGTACTTTGTACTTGTAAACCAATAGATTCTAACTAAAGTAAATCAGTTCCCTTTTCCCTCTTCTCTCGCTTCTTTCCACTTTTTACATCCGCAACAAAAAAAATCTCTTTGCATAGTTCTTTGAGGGGTTGTGATCGCCTAATTCTTCTCAGTATATGGTAATAGTTCCTGCATAGTGCACTTTTTTGTAACATAACACACATTCAAACTGAATCCTATTTCATTCTTATAGTTTCCCCTGTAGAACTAAAAAAGGAGATAGATGAAAAAACAACGCGCAACGGGTAACTACTTAGTTCGTTAGTCAGTGAAGTTGGATCCTTGCAGAAATGGATTCGATTTCCCTTTGTAAAAAATAGGAGAGATCTCAGATTAAGCTGCTTAGTCTTATCTCATCCTAGCTAGTTGGTGAACTGTGATCCCTCGAGAAATGGATCCAGCACAAAGAGATCATCATCCCAAGTTGGTCTGTGTAAAGCATGCTGCGAAAAGAATACTCCATTCCATTCGTGTGAGGTTTAAGCATTCGTATTTGAACCAAGTAAAGCAAAAAAGGCAATTGAGGGCATCTCACAAACTTGATTTCACAGCGACACTGTAGGCCATCCAACTATTTTGTACCAGTATCCACAATTGACGAATGAAAATGTCTTTATTGTAACCATTAAGACTTTTCCGATTACCGATTACAGCGGTAAACACTAATTTCAATCACATTTAACGATTAAAATATGCAAATTTCAACAAAACCAGATATGAATATCCATCTCAAATAGATAGAAAATGCCCAGGTATTGTACAACCATGCAAAACCCGAACCGGGAGAAAAGCTATGCAAGATGGGAACAAAGAGCAGCAGCGGCAGAATCAGCATCCAACTGGTTTGGAGAAACGGAGCCGAGCCGAGTTATCCATCTATCAATACGGGCCCACTCTACGGACCACTTTCACCACCAACTCATCTCATAGAGGGCCAATCCATTCCGGTCGAGTTCCACTTTCTCCAGAGCAGCCTCCATTGATTTTGTCAAATAAAATTCAGTCACATTGACAGTAATTCATCAACTCAACTCACTCTAATAAATTGACAGGCACTTTTCTAATACAAGTAGGATCACGCCATGTTTCCTTCGACTTGTCTGTTTGAATGATCCACGTGGCTTAGGGTACAGATGGGTGAAAGCAAGTAATGCATGGAACTTTTCTAACACTTATAGTAACTCATGTTGAGCTATATGTACACATGTCATCTTTTATTCAACATGTAATGACTAATCTTCTCACCACCTTTCACCCTTTCGGGCAACAAATTAATCTGTCTGTTACCACTTTTCTACAACATCTTCATCTTGAATTTATCCTTGTGAATCGCTACTTGGAACACGCTTAGACTATGTGTACTTGTCAGACAGGTGCGGTTGACAAGAGCTTGAAAATGATGTGGGACGTAGTTATGTTACGGAATAGGGTCAGGGCAATCAATTACAAAACTTGATATTAATCATAGCCATGAAAATTGGTGGAACAAAGAGAAAGCAAGACGACAGATTAGTTTTGAGAATGCTGTCCATGACACAAAATCATTTAAAGGTTTTCGTCACCTTATATTTATGGCGAAAACCCAACAATCTTCAATCTTCTGTCTATGCAGAAGTGTCAGATACCTAAATATGGGAGACTTTATTCCGAGTTCAATTCAGTAGCTGCAGAAGATTTTTTCAGACATTTTACTTCTATCATCATATTATACCGTGGACTTGGTTGGGTAAAGGTAAGACCTAAAGTACAATGAGACATGTATCCAGATTATAAACTTCCAACTTACTTTTACATTAGTATTGTCTTTACAGGTGTTTGTAAAAATATATTTTCAGCACACCTCCTCAATAGAGTGTTATGGAGTTGGTACTTTTATTTTATGCTATTTAGTCAACCCAAAGAGTACCGTTACAAAAAATAAATATATATCCATGAGGAGAAAGCAAGGAATCAAGTAGTAAATTGAATTGTTGCGTGATTTGACGCTGATCCCATTTTTACGACCCCTCTTATTTGATGTTGCTCAATTTGGTCTGTGCAGAAGGAAAAGCTCACTTATGAATCACATTAGTCAAATAGGAGTAAATTGGCGTATTGCGTAGCGCCAATTTAATACGTTTCATTATAGGGAAGTTTGAACTATGTACTTATCTTTCCTGTTCCTGTTCATCCATAATCAATCACTACCTACTTATTTTCCAGTGAGTAGGGAAATAAATGAATAAACACCCGTTTTCCGTGCAGGCGTGTTACACCTAGATTTATTATGGAACACTAACCAAAGGACAACCGTACGAGTAAGACACGTGGGTTTGAGGTTAATATTTACTTAGAAATAGTTGTACATTGGTTTATAGTCGGAGTTCACAGTTTGAATATCAAACTTCTCACATTTGATTAAGACAGCTAATATCATGAAATTACTTCCTTACCCACGATTTTTAACGTTTTCCCAATTCGCACATGCTTTGACCAAATGTGAAATATACTAAATAATGAAAACGATGGAATGCAAGGTATTTCATGCCAAAGGTTAATACAGCGAAAAATACACTTCCGTCTAGCAACTGATCATTACTTGTTTACCCAACTAATGATTTCATGACAATGAAAATATGTATTTAGCATTGCATGCCAGACAATTTCAGAATAGTAATTAACCTTTAGAGAGTCGCTTAGCGGTTTACGAAGTTGGTTGATTTCAACAAACAAAATTAGTTTGGGTGATAAGTGATTTACAAACCAACCAATAATGCCACGAGTTGTACAGACATAAAAAGTAAAACTAATAAAATTTTCCAAACAGGCTGTGACTGTTTCAGAGTAAATTGCAGCTGCAATAAACTCATTTATCATCATGCCAAGAGGTAAAGCAATGTAAAAAGAGTCACGCCATCTTTTGCATCTTTCTCCGTAGTCAGCAATACAAACAGGAAACGTGTCCTGCACTTCAAATTTTGTGAACATCCGCTACAAAAAACTTAACTCATTAGCAATATGCAAATCGTTTCTAATGATTCTTCAAGGAGTGAAAATGAAGTGTACATTTCCCAAAGCTCAATAATAACAGGACAAGATGTTTCTTTGAGTAAACAGGAGATTAATATTCAACCATTACTCCTGCTGTGGTATGTGGCAATGTGATCATGAAGTTGAAAATCATTGCATTATTACAGCAAGCTAACAAACATCCGACTCCAAAAGCAAGATAATTAATTCAAAGGTTTTGCACGCTAAACTTTCTTTCGATGTGGGTTTTAAGCTAGATGTGTCTTAAATCGCAGCCTTCTTGTGATTTTTCTTGCTTGAATTGTGCCATAGCGATGGGATAAGATGGACACTTATCCTATCGAGACTAAGGAATGGAAATAAACTTTGATGGTGAAAGTGGTCTTTTTAGATTACTGGAAGCATTGAAAGAGTATTATCCCCTTATTGAAGCACTATGAGACTCATAAAGTTTAATACGAAAAGCATCAACACTGCAATTGACTGGAACTGGGTGGAAGGAAGATGCCATGCCAATGCAAACAAATGGGAGAAAGTCAGAGCAACAGAGAAAGTCTGTAGGAAACCAGTTCCACTGTGAGTTCATCTTCCCAAGTTACAAGAAAAGGTCAGTGGAAATCAGTATCTAGCCGGCAGAGTGCAGGCAAAGATGAAAATTGCACCACTTCCTTGGCAAACCTCACACCTTTCAGTCGCTCATCCACAACACTTTTTGCAGTGTATCAACATCTAATTCATTGAGTTCAGGAAAAACATAATAATTTCATATGTACGTAAAATGTGCTAATGTCTGGACTATGATCGATTGTCTTCTGCTATCATGTTGAAGCAATATTCTCATTCTATGTGGTAAAAGCATCCACGAGAATTATGGGGTTTTAAATGTAGTGAAAGTCATAAACTAAAATTTAATTCAGTTTTTTTTAATAAAATTAGAAATGCATTTGCGCTTTTAAAGGATTGTGCAAGTAATGGTATGGACTCCGCAACATACCCAGCGGTTGTAGGTCAAGCCATAAAACAGCAAGTTCAACAAAGTTAGATACAATGCGATTCCTGGTAGTCTCATTTATTTATCTACAAATGCATGGATCCCGTCCAAATTTTCCTGGTGATTCTTGTACCTTGGGCAAGAAAGAAGAGAAAAAAGTGAATTGATGTCTTTCATGTCGAGTCGAGATGTTGGAGCTGATGTTTCTTGCATGCCATGTCATTAAGTATGGGCACGTTATGTACGGGAATCAAGAACTAAATGTTTGGTTGGATGTGAAATCTTTTATTCCAAGTTGACAGAAAAAGTTAGGGTCTCCTGGTCGTCTTCCATCATCCAAAAAGACCAGAGAGTTCTACACCGAAATAAATTCTGGACACCTTTCACTTCACACCTTATAAGATCAGCCTAACCCACACAAACTCCTCATGCAAGCATAAGTATGTGTCAGCACAGCACGGCACACGTGATGCCGGGTATCACCATCATCAATATAAAATTAGTCGGCAACCTCATTTGGGGGATATGCAGCCAGCCAACGTAACCAAACGTATTTATGATTTGTACGTGTGTGGTTGTGGTTCTTCTGGGGTTGCGGCTGGCCGGTAGAACTAAAAAAAATCGGCCGAGGATAACTTGGATGCATGAATTCTTTCTCCAACACCGCCGCCAGCATCCTGCTACAATCCCCTGTCTTGTCTGCCTTATTTCTGCCAAGAAATTTTTGGCAAGATTTTCCTGACTTTCTCCAGGAAATAGTAATATTTCACTTCACGAAACAGCTTCCTCTCCTTCACTAATAATTTCTGGGGGTATGACAGCTAAATTCTCGGCACCTATCTACATCACAGGAAATCTGGCCAGTGTTTGACCCCTTGTTTAAAATTATTCCGCTGTATATTTCAGGTACAAAATTTATAATAATTTTTGGTGAGGTCATAACAAAACTCAACTGCATGGATAATGATAGAATGCAAGGACCACCAACCAAGTTTAGATTCCTTTCTGAGAAAAGATGCTGGATAGAAAAGTTTTTTTTTATTTTGGAATGGAAAAAATACTTGAGTCCGTAGATTAAGTAAGTTCTTTGTGGACATGTCTATCGCTGGAACATGAAAAATCACCTCACTATCCATTCCTCACCGTCGCTCTATATTTCCATTCCATTTCTCTCTCTACAACTTTCTCCACTTTCACTCCAATATCTTTCCATATAGGGAGGTTGGTGCATCTTATTTAAGTAGGATATCAGTTTAGTAAAGCTGAGCAAAGCATTACTTACAAAACCCATCTTCCTTTCCTTTCAAACTATGAATGTTTATGTCGGACAGTGAAGTTAAGCAAAGTCAAACTGATCAAACTGAATGAGAATCGAGCGAGGCGGAGTGGAGGTTATAATTCATGACTTCATTCCGATCGTTACCTCAACCAATGACCATCCCGAGTCGGTGAGTAAGCCTTGATCAAAGCACAGGTATTTCATAATAACTGCAATCAAACTATGAATGTTTATGTCGGACAGTGAAGTTAAGCAAAGTCAAACTGATCAAACTGAATGAGAATCGAGCGAGGCGGAGGTTAATTCATGACTTCATTCCGATCGTTACTCAACCAATGACCATCCCGAGTCGGTGAGTAAGCCTTGATCAGAGCACAGGTATTTCATAATAACTGCAGTGAAAGTGAAGGAGGAAGGAAGGAAGGGATAGGGTAAAAGTTATTGAGTGCACTTCACGGTTTATGCTACCAAACAGTTCACAGCATGAAGCTACCCTTAACGCTTCCTGGTATGTTCAGCAAGAAAGCTTTCATTTGGCCTTGTAATTCCAATTTGTCCGCCTTGTACAGAAGTTATTCATTGATCAAGGTGAAGTATTTATGAAATATTAAATATTTTATAAGCAATCTTTTTGACAAGGTCGATTGAATTTGTGCACAATCTTGAAAGCATGGAAAGTACGATTGGTTGGAAATTACTAATGGGTTTGGGTGGATTTTGAAAGTTTTATCCGTAAGTTATCTATTAAATAATCCGAAATTATCGCGGCCATATTTCCATAAACAGATGTATCACATGATTTCAATTCAACAACCTAACTAGGAACAATTTGACTGCAGGAAACGTACTACAGATAATTTAGCAGGATGGCGAAGGATTTTTCGCAGTGCTTAGGTAAGACGAGCTGTGCCATTTCTGCCAAAGAAATCCTTAATAGAAATGCGCATTCTTGTACTAAAAGGAAGAACAAAAAGCATCTCTGCCTTCAAAGGAGTTTTACTTTTTCATATCCGATTCTCCATTAAATTTTTATTTTACAACCACCCAGTTGAAAAACTCATTTTATTTCCTTCAAGGCTCCACTATCTTCCAGCTGCGGAAATGAAATGTGTTACTGGTAGGAACTTAAAACGAAAAAAGATTTTCACAAGTCGACTGAAAAAAGAACAATGAATCGATCAGTTGGACGGATATTGATTGGTTCATCCCTCCATTACATTTGTACGTGTGGTTTGGTTGGTTGGTATGCATTGCATAAATGTATGTGTTTTTTCCAAACTCACGGTTTGTCTTCAACATATTGCTTTCCATCTTCTAATATTTCATGAGAGGAGGAATATTATTACATCCACGGAAACCTCCAGTTCCACAAATGTCCCAACCAAGTTACCAAACTCTGTTTTTTTTCTTTTTTATGCATTGCATTGTCTTGTCTCTGCTCGCTTTCTCTCTCGAAAATAATCCAAAAAAACTACGCGGATTATCCTAAGCTACTCTTCGGCAAGCTGTTGTCGTTAAGCAAGCAAGCAAAAGTGTTCTCCTGTTCCAGAATGGATCCGTTTAGCAAGCACGCGGCACATTGTCTACCAAAGCTGTACTAAATAGCTATACCATAGATTAAAGGCATAGGAAAAGAATAATAAAAAAAGGATCGAGGAAAAAGAAAGGAAAGAGAAAAGAGGAATTGTAAAGATTTAGCGTTAACCTCAACTTTCGACTTCTTTCCGGAAGAGTGGAATGGAATTCAAAGCAAATGCATGGCCGGTTAAAAGTAAATAGTGAAAGGAAGCCCATGATTTTGTTGCATATTCAGAATAAAATATTTACACTCCTTCTCATTCAGTTGGAGAAAGTTGCTGGTACTTTACAGATTTAAAGAAAAAGGTGGGATGAGATTCTCTTTCGAGCTGGCTGAATCCCCATCACTTCTTCTTATCTTCTCATCGCCATTCATTTCACAGGGAATCACCTTCCCTTCACCTACATGGTGGAAGAGTGTAGAGAGTAACCAATCTTTTCCTTTTTCTCACCGAGATTCCGAAAAAATCCTGCTTCAGCATGGCCGAGACCACATATACACCGTAAGCACATTAGTGTATATCATTGTTTCTGTTTAGGAAAGGGATACCAATTGAACCACCGAGAAGCGACTGGTCACCTTTGATAAAGTTAAAGAGAGTTGTATTCAAAGCAAAGAGTGTTGTATTCTGCTGACCAAGACCAGGGACTCCCATAAGGAATACAACTGATGCCCGCAAGTAAATATGGACAGGTTCACCTGGTAACTACAAAAAGCACGACCAACTAACACCATCCCTACTGGTAGCTAATAAGTATATTTGCACACGCCAATGTTAGTGGAGTCCGGCCGAAAGGAGAGAACAATGTGCAACACAAGATAAGACTCTCTTTGACAATGTAGAGTAGTTATGACATCCTAACAAGGATTCCAGCCAACCAGTGATGCTATCACTATGTACACATCAACCAAGCCTTACTTATTACTACCTGGACACAAAAAAGGATAAAATAAAGGCAAAAAGAGAAAATAAAATCTAAAAATTTCACCAACCACTGCAGATTCTTTCTACTCGGAGTTGAGTTCCTCCTACAAATACGAATAAGTTGCTTGCCATGCTAAGCACATACCGACGCACCCACAACCACACGGAGCCAGGCAGGGCTTGACATGGACCAAAAATGAGAACACACCAACCATCCAGACTCTGCAGCTCGTTACAATGATTATCATTGAGCAAAAGCTTACTCGTGAAATGCCTGTCTTCCACTTTAGTAGAAAAAAATAGAAGCAAGCAAAGAGCAAAAAATCTCATGAGCTTCCTCTGAAGACGGAGCCTTATACCCCACCAACCAACTAAGTCCATACCGTACTACGCCATTCCATTACACTAGCTTCTTACTTTCTCCTATTTGCTTTGCCTCTGTTACTAGAATCTTGATTTCTTCCCTGTACAGGCGTAACGTCACTGACTTTACTGTGGAGTAGAAATGTAGGAGAAAGTGGAACTAGCTAGACGCCAAGAGATCAAGAAGAAGACGAAGAAGAAAGAGAAGTGCTCGAGTTCTACACTTTTTACTTGCCCCCCTCTCCCCATCTGCACTACATACACTACCATTTACTGCTTGGCTTCCTTCCTTGCCTCCAGTAGTGGTGGTGGTATGTGTTACACTTCTGATTCATTCTGGCATGTTCATTCATTCGCATTGCTACTATTTGCACCAGGAATCCCTCAAGAATCCCTTTCGTGGGGAAAGTTTCGACAATGAGTTATTTGGTCAGAGATGACTCCTCTCCCAACATCCGTGAAACACTTCACAAAGACTTCACTCGAGCGGAGATACATCTTCTTGTCAAATCGAGAATACGGAATCTAGATTGCTCATTTTATTTTCTAGCTTGCCGGTTTATACAGAGACACCACTATTTACTTCTACCTTATATACCTCTTCGCTCCTGCTTCATTTCCCAGATTTTCAGCAAAATTAGATGGAAGCAATAAGCTGCATTTTATAGCTTTATTGGAAAACACACCACAAATACCTAGCTCCTCATTTTGTGGAATAACTTGAGCACAATACAACCACAAAACACGCATACAACCAATTAACAAATTACTGTGTGAGGTACACCGCAACGTGTTCTTTCAAATTAAAAGATTATTCCGTTAGTCAGACATGAATACGTAATAAATATACGTAGCTCACTTTCTCCAGCTCTGGGCTGTTTTATAATACTGTATAATACAAAGGAAGTGTTTTATCTGTCACTCCTGTCCTCATTTTTTGCATTTTTCTTGAAGACACGAATCTTTCGTATAGCAGACAAAAATGATTTGGATTCGCCAACTGAAAGTAATTCCAAGTACGCACCGCTCCTAAATGAATTAATCCTCTCATTTACAGAGCCTATGGCTGACAATGCTACACTGATTATGATTTCCCCAAGGTTCCACTGAGTTCATTCTAGTTGAGACATTACTATTTCAATGCAAACATTGCAGCTTCTATAGTAAACTCGGCATTGACTCAACGGATGAGCGCTGCTGTATTAAGCTACCAATGAAGGACTGGTGCAGAAAATGCGAGCTAAATGAAGAATTAAATTTCTCCGTCTCGAAAGCACTTTACTCTATAAAACGTTGATTTAATAATGGCAGTGAGCCTAGCTGTTTGCAGTCTAGTCCAGTTAGAACAACTATTAGAGGATCAACTATATAAATCCAGAATCTGGATAACTTCACATGCAGATAATAAAGTGCTTCATCAAACTGAAACGTCCTTCTGTTGATTCAGTGACAAATTTCACACTTAAATTTATACATAAAATGCTATAGAAATTATGTAACAGATATATATCGGTAATATTACTCTAAATTTGTGAAAAGCACATGCTTTGAACATGTCCGTAATAATTGAGCAATACAAAAGACCCTTGCTACAACCGGAATAAGGTAACACGATTTTTCAAGCAATCTTATTTGATCACTAGATCATGATCGCAAGTTTAAAACAATTCTTTCCAGTCCGTCATGATAGCACTAGATTTGACATGATAAGCAATCACGTACAAAATGGTGTGCAAAAGAACAGGAAAACGACAGCTGCAAGTCAGGCAGGATCAAGCCAAGCACATGTTCCCAATCTAAGAACCACCCCAATACAAATGGAAGTGGTGTCAAACTGCTCATTGTTCCTTCCTTTTTGAACAAGGGTGCCACCAATTCTTTTTGCAATTTATCTTACTGGCATTTCATTGCAGGCTAAGCCAGTAACAAGGTACGATACGAGTATATGAAACTCGAAAATGTACATATGCCGGTCTCTGTCATGGCACTAGCTCACCCACATAAAGCAATGATCTAATGGAGTTATCGATCGCTGACTCCCGTTTACTATCCGTCTAAACGACAAAGAAATAGGCAGTCGTAAGAATAGTTTCGACCTCCTAAAAAACCGTAGTATTGGACTTTTATTTGGCTTGGCTAAACTAAAAGTAGAGAAAGTCATAATGACAAGAAAGTGCAAGCAATGAGGAGGAAAGTTCCAAATTGGTGTCAACGTAATTGGATTATCAACACTTATTTCATTAAAATTGCAATCCTTCATTCAACCTCTTAGTTCTAACCAATTATTTTTCAGACAACCCGTGAATGAGTTTGAGGTCAGCCAGTGAAAATGACAATGGATTTGCAAACTTTACTCTATTTCAGCAACTTTTGTCCATACATCAAAAGTCGTAATGACTGGAGCAATTCGAATTTAAGAAATTTCCTTCTCTTATGAAGTGTTGTAACATTTATGCCTCCAGGAATAACTAAATTGAATTTGAACCACGGCCAGTACGATTAGTGTAAATTGTTATAAACGGTATTTAAGTTTGTAATTTTTTCGTACAGCTATTCTCCGTCTTTTCTTTTCTAACCTCAATCACATTAATCAAGGCTAGTACAAATAATAATGGTAGGCCACATATGTTGTAACTACCAAGTAGTCAAAATCAAGGAAGAAACTTTCCTCGAAAGCAAATAACCACATACAAACTCCTGGTTAAGAACATTACGTAGCATTTATATCTATAACTAACTCAAAGAATATAAAAAAAATTCCATTTCCATTCTATTCATATGTGGAATTCAGTTAAGTATAAAGCAGAGCTCCGATCCTACCCCAGGCCAGTCCAGCAAGGAAATTTATGGTCTTCTAATCGATGGAGGTAATTTATATGATTCTCAGCGTAACCGTAGACTTCATTCTATCTACGGTCGGCATAACTATGATGATGCTAATCACATTGACTGCAATACAAGTAGCATTCTGACTCATTTGGCTTCACTTGTGTATTGTTGACAATAAACCTACTTGACAAATCTCAATAGCCAAAAACTTCAATCATGATGATCAAAGGTCTGAATCTTATTAACATCGCAGCAAATTTTTAAAAAAAAACTTGTGTTTGAAAAGTTAGGTTTAGCACTTAAGCAGATTCGTGTTATACTTGCTTCTAATAGAAAAAAAATAACCGGCATGATTTATTTCCTAGACCGAAAATACCTCGAAACTAAGCAGAAAGATGGATGTAAACGGCTTTGGAAAATGCAGTAAACATTTAAACACCCAATCCAAACTTTTACTCAGCGTACTTTCTTTGCGCGATGATTTTTTCACATTTGCAGTTTCCACCAAACAGTGGACTGGCAACGGGAGCCAATCTCATTTGCTTTTAAGTCTATCGTACTGGAATATATGTAAGTTATAACACTTATTTACTTTATGTCAACAAACAACCAATTCCTCATTCGCATCTTTGAAATTAAACGAGTTCAAATGTAGGAGGTAATTACTTAACTACCATTAAAGTTCGGCGGACGCCCGTGCCTGGCACACCTACATAACAAACATACTTAGCAAATGGCAGAGTGATGAACCATGTTGCTTTTAATCAAAGCTAATCCTCTAGAAAACTCATTAGAAACAACTTCAGTCTTTAGAAAATCTTCTCCCTCGTTTCTTTTCCTTCCGTTCCACTTCACCATCACAATTTCATCTTAAGTCAATGTCTCATCCACCATTGGAGAAAGGCTAATACTCGTAAATCACAGAGTAATTCACAGCATCATCGCACAGCACAGTTCATCGAAGTCCACGCTTGAAATCATTTTACCCACCTAAAGACTTGCATTCCAAACCTGATGCATGGGCTGTAAGGATGCTTTTAATGAGCTGCAAGGAAATTCTAATGGCCTTCAGTTCAGGGTGAAAGCATAAATTTTCTACTCGTTTTCGACTTCTTTACAACTGGCCCATTCCAAGTTGCAAAGGACTTATAAAATATTTCCGGCTTAGTTTTCAACGGATGCTCGAATGAAAAAAAGAGCCAAAAAAGAAATTTACTTACCAGTTGAAGAACGGTGTTTACAACTTCTTTGTTGGTCACTTGCCCGACTTCGATAAGTCCTATGAGAACAGCAAATTTAAGGTTGGCCTTATCCATCAGTGCCAATTTGGCTAGTTCAGCGGACACGGTTGCTTGTTGTGGTTGTTTTGTGTCGCCAGACTCCAGGGACGTGGTTGACTCTTCAATGGTAGTTTTAGTAGAAGTCGCCTGAGTCTGTGTTTTCGACACCGGCTCCTCCGAGGGGCAGGTTTGGACTGAGACGGTCTCCATGACAGTCGCCGCCGGGTCGTGTTTGGTATCTTGAGAGCTCATGATGACGGGTGGTGTTTTACCTAATGGAAAAGTCAACAATTCCGTTAAACCTTTAATTATGGCACATCATTGTTCAGTATATCCTAACTAGATTCAACAACCGTTTTTAGAATAAAAGCAAAGCATTGAAAGCACTGCATTCACGGTATGCAAGGGTTAGAAATGTATGCAAATGATCGACTGATGTGCAAATTTCAAATAAGCCCGACAGCAGCGCACAAAACAAGCAAATTTTCTTTGAAGTGTTTGATATCTTTTAGATTAGCGCCAGATGTGTGACACTAGTTCCACTCAGTCGAAATCCACACCAGGGACAACTTGGTTTCAATGTCCCACTATGTACATTCTCGCTCATGGAAGAGGCACACATTGCGAGGGTGTGAGGAAGTTGAGTCGTCTAAACGGTTGAAATAGAATCGGTGACAAATTTTGGTACAAAGTGACGAATGTGTGAAATAATGTCTCTGGTGAATCAAACTTTTTTCTGGAAAACTCAGGCATGGTTAGGAGCGTTCACGAAAATTGTGACAATCTATTTATGCCACTATGCTACTTTTAAATATAAGTCTGCATAAAATTTTCATATTTCTGAAAATATCTCATTGTACCTTGCTAGTCACCCATCCATCATAAAAATACGAAAGTTTCGTCAATGCAAAAATTGCAGGCTAATGAGCAACAAATTCTTTTAAGCCAGAGGACACTTGATGAATTTTCAGGATGTACCTATTATGAATCTTCCAAAAATGCATTGGCCCTTTCACTCTAGGCGACACTGGTCACAAGAGTCAAAAACTAAAGTGGAACATAAAATAAAGCATTACAGATGCCAGTCTAACCAAGGGGCGAAGCTTTCAATATATTTTTTAAATTTGAGTTTCATATTTGACGTTGAGGTCACGGTAAGTAGAAAATACGATATTTTTGTGTTTTGCGTCAAAAATCACTAAACAAAAAGTCTGTTGGCCTTTGACCTTGCCTCCCTGAGAGGCAGAATGTGTGCATATGGAGTCATTATATTTGCAATANGATATTTTTGTGTTTTGCGTCAAAAATCACTAAACAAAAAGTCTGTTGGCCTTTGACCTTGCCTCCCTGAGAGGCAGAATGTGTGCATATGGAGTCATTATATTTGCAATAGAAGTTCATTTAATGCGTTACAAAATAAAAAGGGCGAGAAAAATGTGTTAACCCAAAATTATCCAGGCCTTCCTTTAGGTTTTTTGTGACCGTGTGACCTACATGGTTCACCTGAAAACTAAGCCAGAGATAAGGCATCCAGTAACTGTATGTCAATTTTCATAAAGATCTGTCCACACGTTCTCGAGTTAAAGGGAGGACAGACAACCAGACATATATATCTTATAAAGGGGCTTCACCCTTAATAAAACGAAAGGAAGAAAGTGGAGAAGACAAGTCTAAAGAGAAGGAGGAGATGCTGATGCCACTACTATTAGTTACGGTATCCCCAGGAGAATCGTATTATCTAATATGAGAACTTTGGTTGTGCAAACTATCCTATAAAATCTTTTGAAAAGAGATCTCATGAGTTTGAGAGTGCCTTAGGACTTTCACCTTCTCCTTCTTGTACAAAACACGCTTTGCTACTCCAACCAACCAATGCTACGTCCACTTTACACTCCGTTTGAGAGCTCTGATCTCACTTGACATTAACGATATGATCATTCAAATAAACTCTTTTGTCCCCAACCAACTCACCAACCAACCACTCCGCTTACCCTAACACTTACCAAACAGACATCTTTCATAAAAACTTGGTCATTCTTTCTCAATCGCCATGAGCTTCTCCGCCCGTCGTTCCGTTCCGACCAAAACTCATCTCATCCACTGACTTCCTTTTCCCAAATGTTCTCTCCTCAATAAAAAGAATATAATAGGATGTCATCTAGATTCAAGTGTGAGGAATCCTTTGGTTCTGTTGCATGGGATGAATTTTCAATTCATGTAAAAAATGCGAGTTCTACTGCATTTCACATTCTTGCAGCAAAGTAGAGAAGCCAAATCATTGGTTTGGTTCCAACATGGTTCAGAAACTAGCGAGGACAAAATCAAAACTCAATCACACATATATCCCAAAGAAAGAGTCTTATTTACAGATAACCATTTCACCCAGGATTGAAAAGGTGGCCCAAATGCATTGAATTTCGGAATTCTGTACAAATTTTCATTGGAAACATGACACTCCAAGTGGGTCATGCGTATAAAAAAGGAAGATATTAAAATTTACATTTCACACTGAACTAGGTGTGTGGCAATAGTTGAGTCGGGGATATAAGTAAGTGTATGACTATGGATTGGGTTGGAATGTATTGTCATTGTGAATTCGAATCACACAACGAAAACGGAGACAGGGAGTTTGACAAGGACACCCGGGGAAATTGCGCTCCGGCAGCTCGGTTTCCTGTTTAATTCAGATTTGCCACTCGAATGTCAAAAATTTCTTCAGCCCACATCCTCCCCAACAAACGGGCAAAATCAAAGTTCAGACATGCACGTGACTAATTCAGATATTTTTGTGTACTGTCAGATCATTGAATATAAATAAATTGATTGGCAGTTTCCGACAAGCTACAAACCTGCGGCAAATTGGAGCCAAGTGTAGGTGGAAAGGACTTGAGTTATCCAAATGCTGAAATGAATATTTCACCTTTCTCTAAAGTCAAAAACTATTCCAATCGTCAATGCGAAAATCTTTTTGAAGTTTTTCAATGATCAAGCTAAAAAAACAAGCCAATGTCTAAAATGCTACACATGTTTAAATACAGACTTCAAATTTTGGGATTCCAAAAAGTTTGTTGGAGTGAAAGTCAAGTCATTGTCGCGAAAGGAGGCCCCCTCAATGCACTACCCCTTCGAGAGGAGCCTTTGCGTAGGCTAAACAAACT
>JAAXNX010000241.1:0-37231 GCA_036491905.1 Folsomia manolachei
ACCCCAATACTTACGTACTCCAGTTACAACTATGTTTACTGTATGGCACTACAATAAAACAGGATTTGTTTCCATAGTCCACAAAATGTTTAGTGCACAATTTTTCGTGAGCTAGAGTAGCAGTAGGAGGCAGGGCTGAGAAATAAGAGAAGTTTTTCGGAATTTGAGAAGAAAGGAATGTAAAAAAGCGAAATGAAATGAAAAGAGATGCCGGAATCATTTTGAGTAAAATCACAAAAGAGACTTCATTTGACTCCACCCTGTAAAGACCATTTTTTAGCTCTGGTTGCTTTCTCTTCTTTTTCCACTACTTTCTCTTTCTGTAGTTTTGGAGCTCCGTCTCTCTCTCTCTTTTATGTTTGACCATTTCAGGCCCAGATGTTTCCACGTAATTTATGAAACGGAACAAAGTGGCGGTGCAGTGCACACACAAGCCTTGAAATTCATTCTACAAAACAGAATAACTACCCCACGGCCTTTTTCTCTCTCTGCCACTCAACCTCACGACTAAATGACTGAATGACTTTGCAAACTCATCATCATCGTTAACACCTTATTCTGGAGTGGTGATGGACCTTCACTTGGTCGCTTAAAGCGGGTTTTGTTTAGGTCTACACTTTTTTCACCTTCTTTTCACGGTGCGATCACGGGAAATTAAACATAAACAGAGATGCTTACTATTCTCTGAAATGGAGAGAGAACCACTAATGTGCTCCTGTAATGAGGGAGTCAACTCAATGTTTCCGTAATTCGAAAAAATATGGGATCTGCTTACTCCACATTTGAGTAAAGAGGAAATTAGGATTTTTTAATACGGCGTACTTTCATTGTTTAGAATCCTTTAGAAAATGCTTTCTAGTATAATAAAACGCTTGGGGAATAGATTGACAATGGAATCTACTTATAGGACATCCATAGCACACCCACCACCGCTTTGATAAGAATTTGAATAATGAGGATTCATCAATTGTGCTCTCACTTCTGGGTTGAGAATGCTGCTCTTCCAGGCAGTCCCAACCCATCCTTAACTTGTCATTGTGTCTGCCTTATGCGAGGAAGATAACCATTCTATCCATCCTCCCACCAAAGTAATCCTTCCTTTGAATGCCAACACTTACAGGGCTCTGCTTTTCTAAGTCTTTAATTTTCTATCCAATTTATAACCGTCCAGCTACCCCAAATGAGTAAGATTATGCAACAAAGCTTCTTTTTACTCTGCAACTTAAAAAACCGTAAAAGACGTGACTTGTGCAAAAAAAGGATTTTTTGATGGAGTTGTTGTCAAAGGCTAAACTGTTCCCATCCGGTTATTCTCTCGTAATATTTCCTGCTCCTGACAGTTGTTTCTCCTGCAGTTAAAAATATCAAGCAATGCAAAAAGAACAAATGGGATATCTCAGCTATGTAGCACCCCACATTGTAATCACCATCATTGAAATAGGCAAAGTCTGCTGGAATTCCCTAGATAATAGAGAAAAAGATACTGCTATTGTTGGAGCAAAAATAACTCGTAATTTAAATAATCCCTGAAATTACTGAATCCGAGAAACCCACGCCTTTGTTTATTTACTTCATTTATTACTTTGAGTCCGCCGCTGTCTGTGGTCTATGGCCATGGAGTCAAAGGCATTACCATCCACTGCACGTCGGCATCATTACCACAGTTTGATTTAGCAAAGCTTCCACGTAATTTGCTACCACTGCCATCAAACAACCAAGTTGCATGTGGTCTGGGATAGTAAGCGTCATAGCTCAAGTTGATCTAATGCTGTCTTTCAGATTGTAAAGGGCTGGAACTGCCGTCGAGTTGAGATGAGATGAAGGAAATTTCTGAATATTTTATGAAAAACTTGTGTATATCGGCCATTTCCACGTTTTAATGGCGAGTTACTCTTGGCCATTGTGAAACTAATAAAATAATCTTTCAATTTTACCAAACTAGTTCTCCACTTGCTCAGAAGGATGATAAAATTACTCGTGCTGATCTTGCAACTTTATATAATATTGGGTGGTGAAAGAGCTTGAAAAAAGATAAACTCTGACAACACTTATATTGTTGGGTAACATTTAACCTCCGAGCTACATTCCAAAACTAATAATACGACTTGAACTTTGTAGTATGTCTCTATACACCTACAAAAAGTCCATCTATCTTGTTACCTAATTTTTTGCAAAGATTTAACAAAAAGATTTCAACAATCCCGAAAGATTTACTGCAGAAAAGGTACTTAAGATTAGTGTTTCAATGGGAGAGGAGAAAAAGACAAGTCAGAAATGGAGGAAAAATTCCCTCTTTTTTACTTTCCTTTCGAAATCCTCCAAAAAAGACACCTCTTCAGCGATAAACTAGTTTCCTTTCAAGAAGCAAACTCGTATATTTCACGCTTTCGTAAAAGAATAGAATTCAGAGCATTTTCTCATCCAATTCATGACACAGCAGGAGTCGGAGGATGGCGAATGTTCTTCCTGTGTCAATCCACTCTAACGTTCGATTATATCTCTTCCACCATCCATCCACCACATCAATCCCCTTGTCTACCTCCTTCTACTCTACTCCAAGCCCTGTCCAATTCCTATCTTCAACTGCTTCCAATGTCCTGAACTAGAAGAGTTTTAAGTGACTTTCCAACTCTACATACAACAAGTCTTGTGGCAACTTTCTCCCTTTTTCCTTTCACTTTTGTAGAGTTTCCTGAAAACATTTAAAAATTTGACTCCAGTTGATTTCACAACTTTGATTTACTTGAGTTTAAATATATTTATTTTGTCGTGACTGATTTTCAGAGTTTGAAATCTTTGCAAAATTTAAACTTGGCTTTAGTTTGAATTATGGAAGTGTTTCAGGTGGAAAGTAATAAATTGGGTTGAGAGACGAGCCAGTGAATTTGAGCTCAGTTGGAAAGCAGTTACGTTTGTTTGTTTGTTATAAATCTCAAAGTTGATTGCCTCACATCAGCATCACTAACTCAGACATGTTTGTCATGCCTTTCTGCATTTTACATCCAAGTTTCATCCTTGCCACGGGATTGATGAAGCGTTAACTAACAAACTTTTCCTTTTTAACTTTTCTCAAACAGTTTTGTAAACTTTCAGAAAACAAATACAAGGACTTTTTCAGTAGATGAAACAGAAAAACTGATCTTGTTAGCAAAATGGAGTCGAGTGTGTGTGGGGCGGAAAAATCAAGATGATTCGAATACAGATAAATCGATAGAATGGGTTTTAAATTGGTGAATATTTTATGTAGTTGTCTTTTTGATTATTTCAAATGTTTTTAAAAGTATGGCGAGCATATGTTTTTCTTTGTGATTTTTTAAGTTTTAAGTAATAACTCGTTGTCAGTGTCCGTTGCTCAATACAATTTTTTAACTTCAAATTAAAGATCTGTTTTAAGACAATTTATAAAAAATAAAAGTCCTGCTCCAATAATCTGTGTCAATAAGAATTTTTCTCATCCGTAATGTAACCATTTCTTTCCTTGATTTAACCGAAATAATGATGCGCTTATATTGTGTCTTACCTTTTCTTTTTCAGGTTTATTCTTTATCGGCAGTGATTCTCATCCGTAATGTAACCATTTCTTTCCTTGATTTAACCGAAATAATGATGCGCTTATATTGTGTCTTACCTTTTCTTTTTCAGGTTTATTCTTTATCTGCAGTGTTCACTTTCTACTGTTTTCTTTACTTTAACTTGTTCTTCTAGCGTTACATATTCTTAACTCCATTCAGCCGTTAGCTGTTGTTGCGAAATATTGGAGGGTGAAGCAAGAGTGAGTGAACAGGATTGTCATAAATCGATCATTCTGTATTAGGTCCAGAGGATCTAGATTTTGAATAACAATAAAGAGGAGATGGCTTGTTGTAATATCTCAAACAAAAAATCGGGTTCCAGTGCTTTTGATAAATGCTCAAATCAGATTACAGTGTCTTTCCATTCACTACCTTTTATTTGTCTTTGGTCTCAACTTCGCAATCTCCTTCAGCCAAATCTCCAGCGAGAATGGTCCGATCGTATGATTTTGTTTTATATCTGTAATGCTGATGTTAGACCTTGTAAACTGTTCTTTAAAGAAATAACTAAGTCGGAATGCAATATTGACTGTGTTGAAGTAAGGCATGCACATATGTTTTTGATCATTTTTGGTTGATTTTGTCTTATATCAAAGACTGGAAAGGACAAGTTGTGCCAATGAATATTCTTTTGTTGTCGCCTTTGATATTTGATTTTAACAATTTACGTAGTCAAAGTGGTGATGGTGGTAGTTTCCGTATGTAATGTACAGACTTTCTGTATAAGAAACAAAGAAATTGAATGCAGTTCAATACATAATCTAGATATAGCGTGTTTGATATATTTGTGTAAATGTAGAAATTTGAGAATTAGACTACTTTAAGTACAACAGAAGATCCGGACTTGTAAATGGATTCACTGCCAAAGCAATTTGAATGTGAAAGTTCATGGTGAAAGTAGGAGTAGCACCAAAGTAGGAAGAGGTTGCCTGTCGGTCGCCAAGACGGAAAATATATAGTTTGAAGTTGAAGTTTGAGAAACCACAACATTATGCAAATATGGTGGGTTGTCTTTGATGGTATTATTTTACCATTTTCATTTCACATCCATCTGTTATTACGGAAAAGTAAGTAAACTAAACTAACCAAAGAGCAAAACTTGTGAATAAAATGGAAGAATAAAGAAAAAGAAAGATATAGAGCAATAATACAGATCTATACATTTAGACATTGGATGAAAGTTTGGCGAATCTACTTCAGGAAAAAGGGCCAGCCAGCCACTCCTCCACAAGTAAAGTTGCTAGAAGGCAAAATCTATACGCAGGCAGGCAGGCGAACAAGATGCTCATAAAATATGGAAGCAATGGCAAATTCGTTTTTCGATTGCTCTTTTTTTTCTTTTTGTGTCCTTTTACTTTTACTTCTTGTTACTGCAATTGGGCTGGGTTGAGCTGGGTGCTTCATTTAACGGAGGCGGTTCTTCTTTTTTTGGTGAAATTAAAGAAGTCAAGACGGCAAAAGTCTCATCTGACTGGAAGAGAGAAGAGCATCCTCACACGACACAGCCATTCTCAGATTCAGTCAAGCCACAGTTTACTCCTAATTGATGTCTTATGAGTTGGCTAAAAGTTTCTTTTTAAAAGAAAACTAATGCTTCGTCTTCCTCCACTCGGTCTGAAAGGTATCGACTCACTTGAGCCAACCAGCAACCAAGTCAAGTCAAGGACTACCTAAACACCATGAATTCTCGTACATATCTAAGCATAACCAAGCCAAGGAAAGAGTACACATGCCACCAAAACTAAAATTTAACCAAACTTTGTTGTACTGTAGCAGGAACACAGAAACTCCTCATCCAATGCCATTTTTCCGCATCCCACCATAAACTAAGGCTGGCTGCTTATTGCATCCTGGCTCGCCAGCCTTCATGCCAATACACCAACGCGCACGACCCTTGTCCTTTTCCCATCCCTGAAAACTTGTCCAACTCCGTTGTGCTAGGCTGTGCAGATGCAGACTCTGTCGGTGCTGTGTTGTGTTTGTGTACTAGCGTAAAACCAGTTTTGTTACTTTCTTTTTTGAAGCACAACAACTTTCTCGTTCTTTGGAAAGGGAATGGAGTTGCTCAAAAAATGTGTCGAAATTATCAAACACAAACATGTAGGAAGTAAAGGAAAAGATTACTATGTTTCATATGCTATATTACAAAAAAATTAGAGGTATACCTAAAATTTGTGAAATTTAGCAAAATATTCGCCATTTTGACTTGAATTCATACTTTAGATTTTCCATTGTGAGCTATATTCGTTTCATGAAGATGCTGTACTCTTTATGCCTGCCTGCTTCAGTGGATAGTACAGATATATCCTTAATAATATCTGTTGTTGACTGCCACTAGAAATCCGTTCGTTTGAAAGCTTTTCATGAAAGTTTTGCTATTTGAGAAACATGTCTCCTCATAAACTCTTCACCGTGTTATCTTGATGCGGATACCATGCTAAACTGGAGAGGTGAAGTCTGATTCCTCTGGAGATCCTTTCCCATGTTTTGATCGGCGTGGATTCGATCGTTGGTAAGAGATTCAAGTAGTTGGCTTACTTGCACGGTTTTGGATGAGAGAGGGAGAGAAAGCAACTCTATACACTAAAAGCAATCCATCAACTTGGGTCGATGGTTTGAGACAGTTTCACACTAGACCAGACCATACAAATCCTCAGGGATCTCCAACCAACCAAATTTTCCGTGTAGTGAAATAAAATTCAAAACGTGATGGAGCATTAAGTTTGGTGCTGGTTGGTGGAAATGCTTAATGATCTCATTTTGGAAAGTATTCACATACAGAATTACACTGTAATGTTTGATCATCTAGCAATCTGATGTGGATCAAATGAGGATGAAAGTTTTGTTGGGAGTGTATGTTATTCTTATTTGTTTTTCTCTTAAATAATCTATTAGTATTAATCTCCTAATTCGGTGAGCAAAGGATTCGAAATATTCAACTTAATCAACCTACATACATTTTAAAGGAGTAAAATCAGGATTAAATGAGTTCAATACAAATAAATTGTAGAGTTGATTAAACGTGGATTTGGTTACTTACTCAAATAGAATCATTAACTTTCGATTAGGGTTTGCCAATAGTTAGCAATCTACTCTCTTAGAATAAGCCGCATCTTGTTTGATGTTTCAAGGCTTACAGATTCCAGGCCACTCACCACCAGACCAACTAAATCTCTTATAGCTCAACAATGTCACGACGACCCCAATTCAATTTGAGAGGAGAAAATTTGTTTTCCACACCCGCATAGGATGGCACCAGGCGACAAAAGCAACTGATTGAAATTTTGTTTCGACACCCTCCAACCTGACAGCCTTATCAATATTTGTGTTGGCTTTATGGCTCGATTTATGTTAGAGTTGAATTAGGGAGCGTGAATTACGTGCTTTGCCTCTGGATATGAAGAATGGCAGCAGATGTTGAGTTGCATAGGTTAGAAGGGCTCTGGAGAAAGCAGGAGTAAGCCATGCCACGGATGCAGGGCAACCAAACAACCAGCTCCGTGTCCCCAACCAAACCAAGCCTTAACGTTGGTTAAGTTGACACTCATTTCCTGATAAATATGATTTTGCCGTTAGTTCATGCATGAAGGATTGGGCGATGGAGAATGCAAAGTTTGATTCCATTACGGCGCTTCAGTCTGCTACTCTCCGACTGCCTCCTGCATGACTGGATATCCTTTCAGCCAGTTTTGGGTAAACGGAGGATTTGGGCAGAGTTTCCCTGTAAAAGGGCAACGTTTTACCCGGACAGCCTCCCGACTTAGTTTACGCCACTTTTACTCTCTGTCAATCTGACGCGATATATGTTTTGCCATAAAAATTATTAGCGTTTTCGCACGTACACTCTATCACGGGCATTGACAGGGAATCGATATTAATTTCCGGAGCCACAGGAAAGTATTTCCTGTCATTTCAATGGCTGTAAAAGAGGCAGCGGTTTATATTAAACTGAGCTGATGCTGATGGCGAGATGTGACACAAAGCACTTCAAATTGCGGAAAAAGGTGTTGATGGAAGTTTTTGAAGCCTAGCTTTCATCTCCTTCAGACCAAAGTGTGGTTCAAGCACATTTGCTCTTTTGCATTTTATCGCTTCCGATTTACATGAGCGGGATGGAAATTTAGGTCAGATTTTGGCCCCAGGTTAAAACTGCGTTTAAATCAGGCTGATAAAGAAACTTAATTTGTAAATTAAACCAAACTATGGCATTTTTAAATTTGCTAGAGATTACTTTTGTTAGATAAATATTTTTATGACAGTTTATGTAAATGGGTCATTTGCATAACAGTTAAAAGTTTAATGTAAACTATACGCAGAAGCTACATATGATGACAAGAGGATCTGACCGGAGATAAACGCTAATTCAATGGAGGTTGTATTAGTAATGATGAAATCTCATAAAACGTTCTGCACAAAAATGCCGAGTCCAAAGGTAACCAACCTTTCTTCAAATTTGAGGGAGGCACATTTGTCGTAAATCATTCAAGTGGCTGCCTTTTTGCCTCGTATATGAAGTAGAAATATGTTTCAATGGTGTCTAGTCTAGTCGTCCGACCTAGAAATAATTCAGTCTTTCTCTCAAAAATGCGGAAAGATTCAGGTTTATACTCAAGCAAATGGGACATTCATGATGAAATGAGAATCATCTACCTGACTAACTGTGGATTGAGAAGTAAATGAAAAAGGTTTAACTTGTTCAAGGTAGGGGAGTGAAGAACTGAATTATTTTTACATTTTTTTTTGGAACCAAGACGTCGACTTTCCTTTTTTTTTTAGATATCCACATGTTACAGGAATGAAAGGAAAAAAATCAATCGAAAAAGTGAGTTTATTTTTGCTGTGCATTTTTGTGATTATAAAATTATCACAATTATCGACTTTTCTAGTGAAATAGCATTGTACTCATGCAGATACTGTTTTTGATGACTTGCATTTCAAAACTGGCTGCTGTTCAACTATTGCAAAATGGTTTACAATGATCGTTTTTTTATCTTTTGGAAAACACTGCCATTAAGGATTCCACTCATGATTTGTGTGAAAAATGTGCGCAAACACTTAAAACAAGTTTAGCATCAGATGGCACCCTACAATAAATTTCCATTTGTCGAAATCCCAATTTCCCAAAAAAACGTAGGAGAGAGTTCTCCAAGTTTGGTGAGATGGAAGGTGAATATGTGCATCTTATTTGAAAAGTTTTGCTGAATTATAGACAAGAAAAGAGAGCAAGAAGACGAAGATGACGGGAAGATATGGAACAAGTTTGTTGAGAGAAAGTAGAAAAGAGAAAGTAAAGATGGAGAAATGAGTCCGTCCAGTATCACCACTCCTCCTTTCCACTCACTACATTTTGGGGTTCCATTCTTGGCCAGCGGACATAGACATAGTAATAAGTTGGCCAGATAATGATGGCTACTGGTACGGAAATAACGGGGGTGGGCTGAGAGCCAAGGCTTCCAAGAAGAGATTCCTTACATAAAATAATATCATTTTACTTACTTGAGGTTTTCCTACATTCACCCACCAGTTAGTAACTAACTCAATTTTATAACGAATCGAAAATTTATTGCGGGAATTGTACTATTACTTTTCTACCGCGCCCACACTGGCACACTACAATTTTATGCATGGGTTTGAACCCTTTTGTGCAAAGTATACCCATCTTTGCCAGTTAGTACGAACTTAGTACTGTTAGTGGTGCTTTCTTCCATTCAACTCATTCTTGCTTTCACATACAATTTGGTTTGGTTCTTCGTTTTTCCTTGTTCGCAATCACTACTCTCAATCCCAAGCTTTAGCCTGGAGCCTGTTATGCAATTCAGGAAATGCCATGGCACACTCGAGAGACAAAACTTAAATCTGTATCTGACTTTCTCTGCAGTTTAGTAAGAAGAAAAGAAGCCAGAAATCTTTTATACTTTGACATAAGATTATCGAAGGAACTCATTGGCAGACATGGGCTCAAGCATGTGAAACGTTATTTATTTGGTGGGTAATTGGCCTTTTCGTGTGTTTATTTTTTTCAAATTCTTAAAAATTGCTATGTTGACTTCTGTTTTTCTTCGCTCGGCTCAAGATTCCATAATTTTCCTACATTTACTAGACAATTGAGAGTAACGTTGATTTTTTAAAGTGCCCACAGATTTGAATTAAAAAATTCTTTCTCAACTTCAAAATCCTTCTCACGTTTGAAGTTTGAGCCCCCAGGGAATTACGAAGAATGTAGGATAAATCGAGAGGGACAGTAAAACGTGAGGCAGAACAGAGCAGGAGCTCAGTTGGAGTAAAAGACCATAAGAAAGAGAGAGAGAGTTGGTATTAGCAGTCCGTTATCACGACCCATAGCTTGGTTTTACTTTTACTTGCCATTCCTATGAACCTATACTCCAACTCATAGCCCACTTTCTCTGACTGCACGGCTCCTAGTAGTCGTGGTAGTGGTCTGTTGGCAGAGATGTCATTTGCTTTCTTCCTCGCTGGTTCTGTCATGTCCAACTTTTGACTGCCATCCCGTCTCCTTTCTCTTCTCTATACTGCATAGGATGGCACATGTATGCAGTGGCAGTCATCCACCTCTATCAACTACATAGTAGTGCAGATATAAGGCATCCAACTGAGTGAGGATGGAGAGGAATAAAATTCGGGTAAATGAAAGAAAAAGATTTGCTTGCTTTCTTCCACTTCCTCCTATTTGCCTGCCATTTGTCGCAGCTTTTTCCAATTCTTCTTCTTCCCAAGTAATATTTTGTGCTGCCGCTGCATTGAGTGATTGAACGACTCTACGTACGAGGATGTAATGCGTATAGTCCTTTGGGGACTGCTATAAATAAGCTATCGTTTAAACGAGATTCAGTTGAATCGATTTCTTATCTGCACGTAGTTGAAGGGATGTATTGGAGACAAAATGGAGATTATGTCACATAAAACGGTTCCAGAGGAAGACCTTTGGTTCCTTTCTCTCCGGTCCTTGGAAACAAAGGGAGGAGGATAAACTGTTTTAATTTTGAATTGTGAGCCACCCTTCGGAGTATGTGATGAGTGGGAATGAAGGCTGTTACTCAATTTTTCAAAGTGACAAAGATGCATTTGATGACATTTTTCACTCTGTTCTAAAACAAGATTATACTGTCGAGAAGGAGAAGGGTGGTGATGACATGGCGGTTGGTTGGGATGATGAAATGCGGTAACTTTACTCATATCGTGGAATGGTCGACCAGTTGGAATTACAATGCAATGTGTTGAGAAGGTGACTGCATGGAACACCAAAACCAATATTTAAGACATGTTTTGTTCCGAAAGCCATAAATTTCGGGTGACTTCAACGAATAACAGGACACACAAAGACACGTTTTTGGCGTCTCTCGAATACCGGTGTCATCCATGCATATCATTCGATGTTATGGCTTGTATGTGGGAAATATTTCAGTGAAAGCATGAAAATTAAAGTTGAAATTTTTTTGTATGCTAGACTTGCATTAAAAGTTAAAGACGAAAGCAATTTTGAATCAGGGAAGTTTTTAACTTATAAGTCAAATGCTTTAATGAAGTAATTAAACAGCTTTTTGTAAGTTACAGTTAACTATACCGTATGAATTTGAAGCGACAGACATGCATATACAAAACAAGATCAATAGCTCTTCCCATACTCAAGGCTAATATTAAGTTGTCTGGATAGAAAGTTATTTATGCAAAATAAAAGATAAGATTAAGTATCCCGAGGCCAGTCGACATTGTGTGACCAAACAGGGATAAACTGAAAAAATATTGCCGTCCCTCGCACGGCCTAGGTCTACTGTACTATTGGATCGGGTACTGTATCATCATCACATTTTGGAAGTTTGGTTAGCTTATAAAAAATGATAAACAGCCTGAAGGAGAAAAGGAAATAATTTATTTTCTCAATCGATCTACTGTCTACTTAAAGGATTGGTAAAAATAAGAAAAGGGATAGAAAAAATATTATACAAAGAATAGCGCCAGACCGCATTCTTCCACTTTCACCATTAAACCAAACTCATGCATACCTCCCTAACGCAAAGGACTCCACAACCCCAAAGTAACCGAGTCAGATTGGTATTGCCTTCCAGCAGAATTTCCGCAATACGGGATGCTGAACAATGAATTCCTTCCGTAAGTGAGTGAGGGACGAAGGAAAAAATGGGAGAAAGTGAAAGTCGGGTGCAAAGCAATGATTTTCTTTCCACTGAACTTGAGTTGTGCTTCGGTGGCAGTTGTGGGTTGTGATGAGAAACTGAGTGAGTGCGATGGAAGCCAGTGGGAAAGTCCTGGTTTAGGAACATAATGATATTCTATTAAACCTGAAGAGGTTCTCTTAACGTCGTAAGTCTTCTGGAGAGAATGACATCCTCTAAGGCAGCATAGTCCACATTTCGGTGGTGTTAATGTTCCTAAGCGAAGGCAGTGTTGAAACTGGCGTCCGCCTTGTTTTGCCTGGGACGGGAAGAATTGCATGGATCGGACTGGGGCCGATAATGGCAGATTTTGTTGTGAAAGGTAAAAGGATTGAAATTACAGTTGGATGGATGCATGAAATTTGAAAAGCCGACTGGATGAAATGAATTCAATGTTCGAGTTTTAGGTGGAAGAAGTTCTTGTAGCTCTTTTCTCATTTCCACCACAGCCTGCTAGCTGCATGAGCTTGACTGTGGGACATTGAAGCTGTCCCAGTCACTTAACTTCACCACAAAACCCTTGACATATCAATTCATCATTATAACGCCTTTGGTAACCAAACCAGAGAAAACGCCAGAGGTTTCTCTTCTCCAGTCAACAAACTGAATTTCACAACACAACTTCACACTGATGGAAAAGTTATTTGAGAAAAACATCCTTCATCCTTTCTCTCTTGTTCGTTCTCTATTCTCATTCTAATAACTTTGTGCTGTGGCTTGGGGAAGCTAAACTAACTTGTTATTGGTACTTTGACTTATTCGCCGGTGCGTATTTACGGATTGAAGGAGTAAAAGGAAATTGTACAGGGTGATTCAAAAGTGATGTGACAAGGGATAGTATTAGCCGTTACCATGGTGATAAAAATTTTCAATTCGCATTTACTGTTTCCATAGCAACACCCTGCATATTAAATGTTTCTACGGGCCATTGAGGTTCAAAGATAACCTTACAATGGATAAAAACAAATATCCTGATACACACGAAACTGTTCTAAACTATCTCCATTATTGCATAATTGGGCTGAGCCTTGCGCAAGAAATGTTTCATGTTTTCTCAAGATATTTAGAACGAAAGTTTATTAATTAAGCTGAATACCAAAAAAGTTGGATGTAAAGCAAGGCTGGTTGGTAGTTGGTGGGTGGGCGGTCAGATATGGGAGGAGTGGTTCTTGGAAGTTGAACTAAAAGTAAACTAACAAAACTAACGCACACGTTTCTTTGATATATTTCTAGGTCGATGCTCGGAAGACGAAGAGAGATTAGTACGTGATCTTTTCCGTGGTTACAACAAATTGATACGACCAGTGCAGAACATGACGGAGAAAGTTCACGTAAAATTCGGTCTTGCCTTTGTCCAGCTCATCAACGTGGTAAGAAAAGAATTGCCATCATGGTCTCAACTTTCTCTTCTATATTTTTCTATCCTTCAATATCTTGAGCACAAGTAGCCCTAATTCGTTGTCCTCTCAGACATACTTTAGTTCCGAAATATAATGTCAATCGTTACTTCGACTGACGAAGAAGAACCATTTGTCAGAAATAGGAAATGATACCTCTCCTTTCAGATCACGTCATGATGAACACTGTCCCAGTCCAGCCAACCGGATTACGTTAGCCGTCTTTGTGATATGAGTCGATATGATTAGCTCTATCTAGATAGTTGAGCACCAGAGACAACTCTCTTGACGGATTAAGCCTAATCCTTTGATTTCTTCAATCTCAGACTAATCCGGTTGGGGCAAGGATGGAGAAAATCAAAAACAAACATATTGGGAAAGTTGTCACTTGTAAAACTTTTCAATCAAAAATTACATTTCAAGTCCTTCTAGATATTTTTACACGGTTTTTCGAACTGTGATTAATATAAATAATTTAGTAAATAAATACAAAAGTCAGATAAGAATTTCTATTGTTTTTCTTTGTTATAAGATAGCGAAAGTTAGATAGCAAGAGTAAATTTAGACAAACATATTTAAAGAAGACTACGAAACAGGAAACGGTAGAACATTTCAGGGTATCTTTCTCTTTTTCACGACTATCAGAATATTATTACGTGGTTTTATCCCCTTCATAGTGCCACGGCAAGGGACCATTATGTTAGCCGTAGTCCGTAGTTTTGAGAATAACATGTCTCAAAGGATGAGATAAAATTGGAATTTGTGTCTGTTTAGTGTTGTTGTAAGTACAACTGATGTGGATGCAACCAGATCAAAGAGTGAGTCCATCCCATCAGGTTTGTGGCATTAGTGGTGAGGTAAATTGAGCTAGAACAAGAAAAAGGATCCAGAGAAACTACCAGGTAGTCAGAGTGTTCAAATGGTTGGTAGTCAGCAAAGGAGGACATAAGTATAGGAAAAGATGCCTTAACTGGTTTGTGTTCGTAGTAAAACGATATGTCATATTGCGTGATAAAATCCTTTTTGTTTTCTGTTTCTTTGTAGAACGAGAAGAATCAAATCATGAAATCGAACGTTTGGCTTCGTCTGGTAAGTCAGGACGGAATATCTCGTGTTCTGTTCATGTCCTTTGAATTCTGCCTTTCTCTCTTTTCTTGCTTTGCTTCTCGGCTCAGTTAGATCTGTCCGGATGTCCATTTTCACGATTCGCTGCTGTTACTTGGGCCATTTCTGTGGCTGCCTACTGCTTCTTTCCTATTGTGCTTTTAACTGTTTTGTAGTTGAAAGTTTTTCTTTGCCATGCATTTCCAGTTTTGTTGGTTTACTACTTGGATTTACTTAAACTTTTACTGTGATTCGTAAAAAGCGTCAATTATTATTAAATTTTTTAGTGTTTTCACAACACTGCAAAAGGAAAATGGCAAGTGGGAGAGTATGTAGTAATTTTTCATCAATTTGTTGCCTACTACAGAATTGTCCTCCCTCTGTAATAAGATAATTCAAGCGTCTCCCATCCGTGGGTGGACGGATATAAAATAAAATCAAGCCAAAGACTAACACAAATCCTAAAGAATGTCCTTCCTTCTTTTTTGGCCTTCATTCCATGTCGCAAGTCTCTCTCACTCTGACTCATATATGGATGTGTGTGCCTGCCCTATTAAAAGTCTAGACGAGATTGTTTCTGAGAGGAAATTATTTGGATATGCACAGTAGAAAAAGAAAACGAGCACAAATTTTTGTTCCAACAACTACTCCAGCTACTCCTGAATGCTTGAATGGTTGTAATGCCCAGTATTGATTTTGGAACTGTTCCCAAACGAAAAGGATTCCAAGGAAGAAAACCTCGCAAAGAAATAACAAAGTGGATCTCTTTCCGATGGTGAATTGGGACACAGCCTGACTGCCTGCAGTAGAATCTCCCACTGTGCAACCACATCCAGTAATTCTTTGCTTATTGAATAATTCGGTAAAATATTCTTTCCCAGTATATTACGAAGCATTTTAACAATACCAGAGACCCTCACAAATATGACTCCTTCAACTATAAAGTATACAATTTAAGCGGAATTTATGCCGATTTAAAAAGTTGAAATAATATAGAAGGAGCAGGAGATTTTTTTTCTAAGGCTAAATACGACTTCACAGTTCACTTGCGAGAAAAGAGATTTAGTCTACTTGACGTGTGAGACAACACCAAAATTTCTCGACAACTTTAGACGAAAAGCTTGAATGAAAATAGATTACACAGGGTTGGAAAAGTATTACACTTTGTCTTAAAGTATGAATCTTTAGTTTCTTGGATGAAATCCTTTCCCTTGTTTCGGATGAGTTCATTATATTTATAAATATAAGTCCGGAAAAGGACCAGCTTACGTAACATTTTCCTTTGGTTATAGTTGAGACAACCTTGTTTCCAGTATGGCAAATACACTTATTGAACATAAAGATAACAATTCTTAGTTCAAGTGAAAGGCTTTATTCCCACCCGACCTTATCAGAGTCCAACTTCATATAAAACTCTCTCTCAAACTCTTCCTCTCTTGGTAATCATCCGGATAGACTTGAACAGTTGGAATAACTTATCTTTGTGTGTTGAGTAGACTTTAGGCCCAATAGTGAACGAGTACCACTTGATCCAACTGATAAAGGGGGATAAAGAAGTCTACATAAATTTTGAATACACTCTCCGCACCACTACTTACAAAACATCAGTATGTACACGTTAGTCTGCTTTCTTCCAGATTACGGAGACTTCAACTGAACTAGCAGATCAGCAATGCATGGCATGGTAGAATGACCTGAATAAATCGGAGGATAGTAAAAATGATAAACATTTGAATACCGAGTTTTATATCAAATTTTTTATGCTCTTTCCATTAGCCTCGTGTGATGTCATAATGCAATTATTGTCGCAATTGTTTACTCCTCCAAGAATAGTGTGCATGCTATTCTTTTTTATTGCATACATCGGATGTACTTCAAAAATAAAAAATTTGAGAAATAAACACAAGTAAAAAAAGAGGAAACACCCAAAGATCCGGAATTGTTGTTTGTTGGTGAAAATTGGTGTAGTGGACGATACATGTTAAAATTTGAGACACGTGTTTCAGCTTGAGATATCTTGAGCTTCATCGTTTAAAGCTGGAGATGGTTCTCTTCTCACTCAGTCATTGTGTTCTGGTGCCTCTCGGAGAACGAGAAAGATTTCCGGGAAGAACCATCCAAACTTTGCCAAAGCAAACTGCTCAATCCTTCGATCTCATCCTCATCTCAGCCCAAAGCTTGGTATAGTTGGAGGGCAAATAAGCTCCTGAATTTGGAGCTTGCTTCCACTCCCATTTTCCTATGTATTTTCTACGAGAAGTGAAGAAAATGTGGGCAAGCTGGTTACATTTGCCATCATCCTCTGTCCAACTCAACAATGTGATCCGGACTTTCTCTTTTCTGCTGCTATAGCCCTTCCTCCAACCTCAGAACCCTTTCCTTCACACCAGGCGTTAAGCTTCATTGAGTGTTGTAGGCAAACTATAGGGTTAGATTTTGGGTCAGATGTAAGGTTGCTTTTCTAAAGAGTTTAGTTGTTTTGGCTGTGAGTACATCTTTTTAATAGTTTCTATAAATAATCAGCAGTGAAATATTTATTGAAATTGTGGTGAAAGTAATGCTATACTTTTTATGTCTGTATGTGTTATGGTTTTCTGCTTGCTTACAAAGTATTCAATTGCTATTTATGCTGCTGAAAAAAAGTTTCTGAGCAATTCTAATGATAATTGAATTATGACGTAGTTGAATGCGAATTTAATTTTCACAGGTATGGACTGATTATCAATTGAGGTGGGACGAAGCTGACTACGGAGGAATTGCAGTACTCCGACTGCCACCTGACAAAGTCTGGAAGCCTGATATAGTGTTGTTCAATAAGTACGATTTGATTAGTAAACCGCAACTTATCCAGCTCAATTAGGTTTGCTACATTAATCTAATGCTGCTGTGTGTCTATCCAATTTCTAGTGCTGATGGTAATTATGAAGTGAGATACAAATCAAATGTTCTAATATATCCCAATGGAGAAGTGTTGTGGGTACCGCCTGCAATTTATCAGGTAACTTAATTCAGTACAAGACTACGCTTAATGGTTGGGCTATAAATTTGTGATTGTTGCACGCTAACTTAATTTTATCTTGGTTTGCAGAGCTCATGTACAATAGACGTAACCTATTTTCCGTTCGACCAACAGACCTGCATCATGAAGGTTAGTAATTGAAATACCTTACTTTTTTTAAATGACAAGAATTTAAGTTGAAATTAATAACCATTGTGATTTCTTTGTATCTTTTCAGTTTGGTTCCTGGACGTTTAACGGAGACCAGGTCTCCCTGTCACTTTATAACGATAAAAATTTTGTCGATTTGTCAGACTATTGGAAATCCGGTAAGTGCAAGCATAAGGCAAAAAAACGGTACTACATAATAAACATAATAAAGGTATACACTTCGTGGAATTGTCATTTTTGAGTGAAATCTATAATTGAGGACGCATATTTTGTCATCTGAATCCATCAGATCTTTTGACATTTTCTTACTATTCATATAATAAAAAGTTGGAGATGATACTTGTGAGCAAAGGTGTTGAAAAGAAGCCAAAAAGCTTTCACACACCAATGTTGGAATGAGCCGAGGCATAAAATGATTCTGAATTGATTTATTCATGCATTAAACTAGAGTTGAATTGGGTGAAAGTCAGACTTTCTCTCATTCACTCACGTACTTTCACCCACTTTCCTCATTCCTGGGCAGGGAAGCAAGTGTAAATGAATTGAGAGCTCATTGTCTCCATTTCTCAGAGGAAAGGAAATGAGGAGCAAACTAGAGTGACTGACTACTTGAGCATGCGAGTGGAGACAGAGTAGTTCAGGGATGTGAACATAATGCCTTAAATTCAGTTTTATTACTAGTTTTATTTTTATGTCAGTTGTGAAATGACAGAATACAGTGTACTAGATTATCTTTCACTCGATCTTGACTTGAGTAAAACAAAAAGAAAGTTATGCTCCGCGTACTTGGCTACAACTACGAGAACAATAAAATGGAGCGTCTTCCCACGCTTTCAGACGTGTTCAGAGATCTTTAGCGTTGCTTTATAACATGTTTCTTGAAACCTTCCATGCACCAAGGTTGGTGTAAAATACATATATACAATAAATACAGCAGGTCATGCAGAATTTTTGTCGTGTCACTCTGGTCCGACACAATATATAAATGTGCGGCAACAAACAACGCCTTTTTATATTTTTATGCACGTCTTTTGCCTCCGTTGTTTAAGTTTTTGACTTGGGCTTACTTCAATTTACTCTGCTTGGATTGGCGTCGACTAAAAGTAAAAAGTTACGTGCAAATGCGTCATCATGACAGAGAGAGTGGCATTATTACTATGTCTAAATTCATCAAAGGCCCAATCCACTGTGTGCCATTGATTAATGGTTCAATAACAAAAATTCTTTCCTCTGCTGCTAAAAAGGCAAGAGTGCTCTCCATTTTATCGTAAAACGCAGGTATTGATTGAATTTTGGGGGAAAGTCATTTAAAAGATGTGGAGAAACTTTTTTTTCGTTCGGACAAAGCTTATCCTTGCACATTGAGAACCTCTCGATTCCTTTAGTTGTGTTTCCTCTGCACAGCTAGAGACTCTTACCAATCACTTGATAGTCTTACATAGTATCTTGGGTATATTGGGGAATAGAAAATTCATGTTAGGTTGGATTCTGTTTATGGGAAAAGGTGCCCAAACCGTTTTTCTCATCATGCCGCTGGTAAAAATTATAGAGAAAGTGCTACTACACGGCCTATTGTTTCTTGGCTAGCAATAGATTAGACAAAGCACTAATAAGTAATTCATTACATGTTCAATGTGATCACTTCCGGAACAGTATGAAATTGTTGTGCTGTGGGATGCTTATCTTTGCACGGGTTTCGTTTGATGTTTGGTTAGGTAGAAACTAAAAATGTGGAAAGGAATCTGTTCCCTTCCCTTTGTAAACTTATCTATNATAAGTAATTCATTACATGTTCAATGTGATCACTTCCGGAACAGTATGAAATTGTTGTGCTGTGGGATGCTTATCTTTGCACGGGTTTCGTTTGATGTTTGGTTAGGTAGAAACTAAAAATGTGGAAAGGAATCTGTTCCCTTCCCTTTGTAAACTTATCTATTGGTAAAGAATAGACATAAGTATGAAATATACTGCTTCCTGCAGATGTGGTGTGGTGGCAGTGATGCGGCAGTTGCTTTGAGTCTTAAATTCTTTTTCGGTACAAGATTGGTTAGTCGTGGGGCTCTGAAGTTTTTCGGAAACGAAATTAAATATTTGATGAAAGGAGAAGAAAGAGTGTGGGATGTGTAAGCAAGTTGGTCGGAAGAAGACTGGCCTGTTTTTTACTCAACAAGAGATGATGCGTTGACGTGACATGAGATAGAAGGAGATTACATTTAGCTCCTGCAGGCACGTATGCTTTTTTTCCTACCTATTTACTTTGCCTTGCTACTAGTTGTTGGTTACTTTGTATACAAAAAATATGTAGGAAGGAAGTTAGAAAGAAGCCACATTGTGTTTGGATTTTAAGAGTGCCATTCTTCTGATTATATTAGGTTTCCCTCGTCCATAATGTTGATGGCAGTGGTGGTGATGGCATGCTGGTGATGTTGTATTGTACACCTAAGTGAAAAGGAAAAGGGTGCATTGCATGACTGCCATACTTTAGAATCTCATTCCGCAAAAACTGTTCATCACATTGAACAGAACACGCAAAAATGGGCACAATTTATCACTTGGCCAACCTATGGATAGATGTTTTTCACTTTGGGTTCTCGGGAAAAAGTTTTTTTCCGAAATTTATGTGATGTGATGCAAATGTTTTCATTCCATACTCTGAGCTAACCTCAGAGAGGTTGCAATGTAACAGGAGGATAAAGGAAATGGAAAGAATTATGTATAAAGCTATGTGTCTGGAATCTATAGAAGGTGACGATGGGAGGAGAAAGTAATAAGCTATGGTTTTTCCTTGTTTTTCCTCAGGTACATGGGATATCATAGAAGTGCCAGCCTATCTGAATGTGTACGATGGGAACCACACGGAAACTGACATTACATTTTACATCACAATCCGAAGGAAGACCTTGTTTTACACGGTCAACTTGATTTTGCCTACGGTGCTGATTTCATTTCTCTGCGTCCTGGTATTTTATTTACCAGCCGAAGCTGGGGAGAAAGTCACGCTGGGCATTTCTATTTTGCTCTCACTGGTTGTGTTCTTGTTGCTCGTGAGTTAAAAAAAATGTCTTAATTAGCACAGATTTACCAGTAAGTGGGTTGAGACAGAATAGAGACAAATTGGTTATTTATGTCAATAGGTGTCCAAGATCCTTCCACCAACGTCCCTTGTCCTCCCTCTCATCGCCAAGTGTAAGTTGTCTAAATTATCATGGTATTCAATTCATGAGTAAGAAACTAATCGAAAGCAAGATTTAACTTTGCACTGTTTTCACAATTTTAATTTCACCCACATCTTTGGACATCCTACAGATCGTAAGGAAACTTTTAACATTCAAATAATTAAATGTCATAAATTAATACTTTATGAAATTCTAATGTTCTTTGTTTAATTTTCGGTTCTTCTCTTTTCTAATGGCCACCTGCAGTCCTGTAAGTTATATATCTTACTTGTAAAGTTATATCACTAATCTAAAATGCCTATACTTAACAATTGTGTTTTACATTTCTACAGCTTTACCTTTATAATGAACACATTTTCCATCTTGGTCACCGTCGTCATCATCAACTGGAATTTCCGAGGGCCAAGAACCCATCGCATGCCCCGTGAGTAAATTATACATTTATTCAACATTAATATTGCCCATCCATCAAATACTCATGCTGTTAATTTCTATTTTTAAGACTGGATACGCGTCGTCTTTCTCAAATACCTCCCAGTAAGTTGAACCCATTCTTGCTTCTTTCCACACAAAAATCACACACTTTAATAATTTTGCTTCATTTATTTTTTTCAGATCTACCTCTGCATGCGAAGACCACGAAAGACTAGACTGCGCTGGATGATGGAAATGCCGGGTGCAGAAGTCCCTACGTTCGGAAGTGCGGAGCGGGCACCGCCACCGAATCCAGGGTTCCACATACCTCCAGACATCCCTGTCAAACACTCTTTAGGTTTGGTCAATACCCTACTCTACACATGTCACTTGTTCATTAAGCTCTCATTAATTTGGACCCTAATCACTTTTACTTTCTCTTTTTAGAAGCTCTAGAGTTAGCTGACCTCCATCACCCTAACTGTAAAATTAATCGAAAGGTAACTTCTTTTGAAACATTAGCCAAGCCCCTGCATCCATCCATCCATCAATTGTTAAATGTGTTATCTAAAGCTTTCAAACCAGCATCCGACTCTTACTTAGCCCACTCGAGCGAAGAATAATGAAGCGAAACTTAAGCTATAGTTCTTCACAAGTCTCTTACTTTCTCCAGTTTTCTTATTCCTCCTCCTTTATGCTTAGTCAAAGCAATTAATTTCCTCTCTCCGCACTTGTTCTTCCGAGAGAGAGAATTCTGAGAGGCATGCCGGGCAAGGATATGGATCCAACTATAATGAAGTAGAAAGGGTTGGATATATAAGTAGGAGCCACTGCACTCCTCTCACTTTCTCTCTTTTATTTATGGCATTAAGAAAGGGGAATGAAATTAATTAGTCGTTTGTTGGAATTAATTTAGTAGTATACTACTAATAGTAATGAATGAGATTGAATTGGAAAGGAAGGAGAAAGTCATGCGGGGTGTGGGCAATAATAATGACGTTCCACCCTGTTTACTGAGTTTCCTTATATTTACTTTCTCCACAGGCTCAAGAAAGAGAACGGGAACGAAGGGAGAGTGAAAGCTCAGATTCCTTGCTACTCACACCAGAAGGTAATGCCAATCTCTGGAAAAGCGTGATTTCTTCGGCATTAACATAAACACTGAGTGACAATATGCTTCAATTGAGTGAAATAATAATTACATTTACAGCCTTCCGAGCAACTGAGGCCGTGGAATTTATTGCCGAGCATCTTAGAAATGAAGATGAGTACATCCAAGTAAGAAAAATATTTGAAATATGATTTCTGTTCCCGTCTTTTTTGAGTGAAAGCAAAACCCAACCGACCACCCCAAATAATTTAGTTGGTCACGTTTCTCTTCTAAGTCAAACTTTCTCGCATTGATTTCCCATATATTTACGTAATCCTCCAAAGTTGTGACAATAGCAAAAGTTTCTCAAACTATATTTTCTTCAGAAACCACATTTGAAAAATATGTCTCAATTCTTGTTTGGTGGGTATACCAAGTTTTTCATAACTTTGGCCATTTATAAACATTTTTTGGACAAGTTTCTGATTTCGGAGTACAATTGTTGTGCTTCGTTTAAATTTTGACGTAGCGGAAAGCATTTGAGGTTTTTGTCCGTTTATGAATTTCAGTATGAGACGACATATAACTTTTTGAATATTCTCATCACAATAATGCCACGTTTGCATAAAAATAACAAACTAACATTTCAATTAAATTTCAAATTTATAGATCCGTGAAGACTGGAAGTACGTGGCAATGGTCATAGATAGGTAAGTCGGGCAAAGAGTAGATGTATCTCAATAGTTCTGGCATTCTACAATAATTGTTACTCTTCAATAATTATTATTGACTAACTTGATTTTGTTTGCTAGGCTTCAACTGTGGATTTTCTTCCTAGTGACAGCAAGTGGGACATTTGGCATCCTGTGCAATGCTCCTCATATATTTGAACCTGTCGATCAAGATAAAATTATTGAACTGTACCGTGGAAAATAACAGCGTGGAAATTTTGTATTCCTTCCTTTTACACTTTGTAACAGTAAAACTTGTACTATGCATCTTTTCCACAACAAAAAATCCCCTCTTTTCAACCGTCTTGTTGAAATATGGACTCAAAACCGTCGTCAACTTGAACTAATAATAATACTACACAACGCTCCAACCTGTCAACTCCTTCTTTTTCAACAATGACGGTTTTATAAGAGGTAGAATCAGTGATAAATTGACGTAATAACATTATATTATGGTCGTCCGGTACGGTGACCAGTAATAAATAACTAGTACATTATGATAAATATGCGCCATAATGACTGTGCTGGGCGGTCTACATACAGTTTTATTATACATTTACGCAATTGTACGTACATATGTACTTGTTATCCGATAAGTTTGAAATTGTCTTGAGATTATCATCTCTCGTCTTCAGTCTCAGGTGAAAGCTTTTGATAACGATATAATAATTTTAGTTAATTCTTAACTAATCATTACTTTTCAATATTTATCCCATATATTTACGAGCCACATGAAAAAAGAACGGGTTGGGTTGATCTCGTTGGTATGAATAGTTCTTTTTTCTGTCTCTGCCGTGAGTTTAAACGATTATAAAAAAATCATTTGCCATAAATTTGTAATGCTCGAAAATGCTCAATAGTCAATTGATACTCTACAAGAAAAGATTATGAATAAGTCAACCACATTAGAATACTAAGGGGTAGCTGACATTTGTGTGTAAATGTTACTCAATATTGTTATAAAAACGAGCAGTGAAGGAATGTTACAAGTATTTGCATAATTATGTAACTGGGTTGAAATAATTTCCAATTTCTACTCTACCACATACCTAAATTAGTACCTATCACCTCCCTCGGTTGAGATATATCTATGAAATTATGCAATTTACGGTTGGATGTGTTGTAAATTAGCTTAATTATTTACAAGTAGTTCGGTTTCCACCAAACCAACCAATAATTTATTGAGGCAATCTGGAATATCCGGAAAATTACGCGAGATCAATTATTATTTTTAGAGTGTAGCTATAATCCTGCAATCAACAATGCATCTAAAATATTATTACCTTATTTTATTTACATGGGTATCTTGTATTTCATAATGCATTTTTCGCAATCGGGGTTTGTGTGACATTTACTCTGCAGTTTATTCGCAATAATCTTTTCTCAAACAAAAAGACGACACAATCTTAAATACTGAAATGGTGCTAAACCGATAAAAAAATTTAAATTGCGTTACTCAACCTACTTACTACTTACAACCATGCGTTCATTTGGTGCTGCTCACATTTCTTTTATCATTAAAAATTAGTCCAAGATAAAATTTCAACTACGCAAAAAAACTTTTGGGAGACAAATAATTCTAAATTGCTACTACGACTAAGTTACCAAATCCATTAATCTATACTGCTTGCGAATGTCTTTATACGTATGGTCGAACAATATATTTAAATTGAATTGAAACGTGTGGTCGTTGGAATATTTACACAATACCAAGTTAACTATGAATAATACTTTACTACTGTAAACTGCCGTTTTGTATATAAATCCACTTATCCATGTAACATAGTTCATACCTAGAACAAATTGATACTTAATTAGCGATGAGGGGTCAAATAGTGCACATTTGGTTGCAACTAACCACACATGAACTATGAATAATACTACGCGACAAACAAAGTGAAACAACCCCGTGCATCCGTAATTGATCTTAGCTGTTCATTGCATGTTTTTATACAAAGTATGATATGAATTAGGTAAGCAATACTGATAATAAGAATTTTGTTATTTCATATGCAATTCTTAATCTTCCAAGTGTAAATGATAGAATGACACGACAAAACCAGACGGCCGAGATTTTTCTTAAAACTGTTTTGCAAGTAAAAAGTTGCCCAGGTTTAAAAAGGCCAGAATATTGGAGTTCATTCGTGTAAAGGAAATTGTTTGCTATTTCTGATTTATACACATTTTAATGAATCCATGCAGCTCGGAGTAAATTATAATTATTAATCTGCAGACAGAGTAGAAATGGATGCCGTATCCAGAATCGAATTACTTCAATACAATATTCTAAACCACGACTCATTTGTTATTTAATCAATAATTCAAAATAGAGTGTGAATGAAGTTTGGACGAATACCAACAAACATTAAGTTAACGGGACTACCAATTATTTACCACTACAATTAATAATTTAACAAAGTAGCAAAAACGTGTAATAAGGTGATCTACAGTTACATAATAACTTTTAGAGGGAGGCTCCGGCTGCGTACACTAATCTGTGTACTCATTGTACATTTAGTATTATTATGATACACGCAGAGATACTTATGTACTTCGGTTAAAACCAAATAAAACAAACTGTTGAGACTTATATATCAATTACGAAGGTTTCTTTACAGAGACTGATCTCATTCCGTAATTATTTATTTATTTAGTCTGAATTACATCCAGCTTTCATGAAAATATAAAAGAAAAAAAGGACGTTTCCTTTTCCAGGTAGATTCATTCATATGCAAGGTGTTTGCTCGTGACAAATTGCATCTTGTCTACCAACAATGTTTCATATTTATTATAGAGCTACTTGTTTTGGTGGTGAAATAAAAATGCAGTTGTTTAAAGTTATACAGGTCCCGAGAAGGATATGTAAAAGTACACAAGTAGGACGACACCGTCGCAACTACAGCTATCTTAGGAGTTGGCCAGAATATGTGGAAGACAATTGAGAGACAAATTGTCATTTTGAAATTCAGAACACGGCTCGGCGTTTATTCCGGATAATTCATATTCATCAATGTCAGATTCCTGAACGATCTCCTCCAGTTCCTGCATCTCATGTAGTTTGGATATACATTGCATGTGCACACGCGTCCCTTACATACTGATGTTATAACTTGCATATGGTCTCTATATGCCTTTCCCTTTTCTCTCTCGGAAGGAGAAGGAAAGGATTCAATGGGAATATTTTATTTTAAAAGACTGCATTGCACTTACTGACTCTACTCCTCTAGGAAGTAAATGTTAGAAAGGTAAGAGAGCACCGGTTTAAAAATGATGGATGAACTTTGAACCAAGCTAGAATGGAATGTTCCTTGGTTGTCTACTTTGAAGTCCTTTCCATTACATGGATCTTTTATAGGACAAAGAACGCTTGCTGTATTTATACATTTTCTTCCAGCAGCGTCTGGACTCACAATAGGAATACACAAATAAAAAGATGTAATGTAATCTACCATCTACCTGACTTGTATGTTTTCTTAGGTAATTAAATAGATGCGTATCAGGAGGGCTCATGCAAGGAGGGCTCATGCAATCTCACCCTGGAACTTGTTCATATTTGGTTTACAACTCAAGGGTAGTATGGATAACTTAGGTTAGGTTACATGTGAAGAGACACAGTTTGTCCAAATTATGTTGTGTACATTGTGTGCATTAAGAAAAAGCATGGATTCATCTCTACAAGAATTCATATGCGTCAACTCAAGAAAAAACCAACAACAATCGAAAGTGAAGTCCACCAAGTTAGCAGGGAAGGGTACTCAAATACAATACAGTGCCCAGAAGGGATGGAAGATGTAAGAACTCTTTGATGGCACAAGTATAGATATCATGATGGTATTTTGATGGTATTTTGTAAAGTGCATAGAAAAGGTTCAAGTTGTTGGTTGTTTGACCAGGCACATTGTTGTTATATCTGTAGTTTGGAACAGAGTAGTGGAAGAGGTTACCTGCAGTGGTCAACTTTTCTTGTTGGGTTTAAGGAAAACTGTTCAAAATGATTATAGTTTGAATGATTTTGGGGATTGTGACAACAGGGAATTGCATACCCTTACAAGGACCAGGTAAGCGTAAGGTTTAATTGTTGTTTATGAATTCCCATGTGCTAGTTATTGTTTGCTTGGCTTTTTCAAGAGTACAAAAGTGTATCCAGTAATCCAGACTTTGGGTACAAAAAGTGGACGCCAATTATCAAAGGACAGTTTATGAGGGGTGCATAAAAATCAAAATTATATGATTGATAATCAAAAAAACGTATTGATAAAATGTTATAATTTTTTTTGCATTGCATAGAAATTTTGTTTGGGATTCATCCACATTCTCCCTTAAACCGCGATGCATGGGCCAAAAGTGGATACCGGACTTTGCTGGAAAATAGGCATGAAGTGAGTTTTGTTTAAATGAAAAAATATTAGCATTTCAAAAAGGTTGATTGGTCAATGGCTATAATTTCAAATAAAAAATTTGATTTGGTGAAGCCCAATCCCAAAGCTGAAATGGGTGTCAAAACGACTCCACAACTTATGAGAAAGCCAACACTTCTAGGCCTATCAATTCGTAAACGAATTCCAAAACATGTACTGGCTACATCGTCCACTCCGTTTGTGGGAAATGGAACTGAAATAACCACTGAAGCAAAGCTGCTGACAAATATTGTTGCGACACCAATCATTCCATTTCCAATCCCCAGACCGGCCGTGGTTCCTCCGCCTAACAAGCGAGCCAATGTCCCAGAAGGTCAAACAAAATCGGTCCAACCACGCCCCAGGTCAATGGGAAGGTGTCTCATTCAGTCTGTCGGGATACAACCCCAAACACGGCCTAATTTCTTCTACCCGGTGCCAATTCTACTCCCCATGACACCAACACAATTTGGATTTGCAGTTTACCCACCCCCACTACCAAGCAATGCCAATTTTCCTATTACTCCGAAATTAATTCAGCAACAATCATCACCGATCGGGTTCGCTTATGCGTCAATGCAAAACCGACTTCCTTACCCACTCAGAGAACAATGGGTGCCGGATTACCAGGTAAGATTACAATTTGGATATGTCCCAAAAATCAATGCAATTCCTTTTTGTAATTTAGCACTTTTACAATGCACCACCTCTTGATCTGCTAGCAATGGAGGGGAAGAGAAGTCCTAATAACATCTACGACTTATTATCCAAAGATACAAAGATATCACCAAAAACCATCAATATTACATTTTATCATAATCATTCTCCCAAACAAAATGCATCTTCTCAAGAGTTGATTAGCTCCAAGAATAGACAGGATTTTCATTGTACCATCGCTCCAGGCTGAAGTTATTGTTTCATCAGAGGTAAGCTGTGCATGTATCACATTAATTTCTGTCATGAAGCATTTCGCATTCTAAATCAATCCTTGTAGGCTCAGGAAGAAAGCGAAATAAAGCAAGCTGACCATGCAACCGGGACGGACAAAGAATTCCGTGCAGAACCCGAAACTGTGGCAAAGGACATCCAAACGGTGAAAGAAGACCAGTTGGTGGTTGACGTCCAAGAGCCCACAACTCAAGAAATTCCTTTTGTTACTTCAACACAGCGGGAACAACCCACTGAAGGCTCGACGTTATTGTTGGCATGAGTGAAAGTCCGGAACAATTTGTTAGAGGCAGACGAGACATTTTTTGAAGGTTTTTTGGATTTGGCAATAATTTCTGAATATTCTTGAACTATATTTTGGCTTTGAATGGTTATAATTTTATTTTGAAATCAATAAATGGATTGTATACTGCAGAGTTTTTGCTATCACTGCAAAATTGTGCATAAAAGGAAGCGATTAAGATTAATTTGAGCGACCTTTTCCTTGTTCCATTCTTTGAGGTTGGCTTTCATCAAGATAAACTTATTCATCACTGTCATATTTATTATGATATTTTATTGTAGCTTGAGAATGTGATATACAGAATGCTGTTCTGGTTTTATGCTTCACTACGAGGTAGTTCCATTATCTCATGACAGGATTGTAATAATAATGTTTCTTTGCCTTCACGTGTCCTCACTTATTCCTAATTTGATTTTGCACGAACGAGTCAATACTCTGAGGAGTCAATGCATGTAAATGCGTAGGTATATTGACCAAACTCTAGGAAATTATAGAGATAAAAAGTGTGTCAAGTAAAATTAGCTCAGCAACTGCGGAATGTCAGTGTCGAGTATGTATCATTTTCCATTCTTCATGGCCGTGCGTATTTCATGGACTTTCTCCATTCATCATTTGTGTTTACATTCATTTGACCCAATGCAGTGGTCAAGAATGCCAACATTTGCTAAAATCTTGAAAATATATTTTGTTAAGTAGTCCATTTCAATTTGTTTTAAGGAAATACAATGCATCGTTGTACACGATACAGTGATTATTATCCCACCCCTCTGCAATACCAGTATCGATATTTTTATCCTTCCCCAATTTTACCCGCAACAAGGACGGTAAGTGACATAATATTTGGGATGGAATCATTTTCTAAGGTTATAATTTTCAGGTTGCAACTTCTCGCGTTCATGCTTGTGGTGTCCATTCCATTAAGCAAGGATGCAACTTGTGGAATAAAATGGGGACAAAGTTTTCTTCTCCAGAATCTGAACCAAGTTTAATGCGTGAACACTCTTTGAAAAAGATACTTCCTTGGCGAATAATTCCACACGGCGAAATGTTGAAGGATACCTCATTTTAGTAAGTAATTAGTATCTTATACTCCATCCTTGTTACATGGAGTATTTTTTATTTCAATCATCCTCATATACGTATTCATAACATCAATTCAGCACTGGCAAAGGAATAACATATGAACCGCAAAATATGTTATCGACGGATTTCGATGATTTCCCAGCAATCGAAAAATTTCCCAACTTGGTGAAAGCATCCAATATTTGTGCATCTCATGCAAGCAGAAGCTACACGCTACCAGGAATCAAGTAAGATTTTCAAAATAAAAGTTTGCCTTAGAAATATTTATCCAAATGATCACTTCTTTGTCTGTAATAAAATACCTCGTTAATTTTTTTATACAAAAAATCACAAGAGTATCTCCAGACGAGTGGCGAGTAAACAATCATCAACTAACTTCTGGGGCAGAGTACGCTCATAACGCCGCCATCATGATGAAAGCTGAGGCTAAAGGTTGTATCGAGGACTCTCAGAAGGAGCAGGTGCGTCGACTAACGGACACCAATAAAGACATTGATGACCGATTGAAGGATATCGAAACTTGGATAAGAAATGAGGAGGACGAGCTCAAATTCAATATTAACCAAACTCATGAATTGTTAGAGCTAAAAGAGCGGTTGGAAGTTATGATGAAGGTAAGCTTAAAATGCTTTAAATAGAGACTTATTATGCTAAATTCACTTCACTCGTCTGTCATACAGAGTCTCGAGAAACCGTTAGAAATTTCCCAGGATAATTTGTTTGCTCGAGAAGGCCGACAAGGTGCTGAGCTTGTTCATGATGCTGTGGAAGAATCATTACTAAAAGAAGTGCGTAAAGGAAACCCATTAAAAAAGGGTTGCGTTAATTTTGAAATAATTTCAGGTTGAAATATTTCGTAAAAACCAAGACAAATTAATAGAAGAAATGGGTCGATTGAACCAACAACTAACCCGACTGAGAGCTGCTAGACATGAGATTGAAATGGATATTCGGAATAAAATTGATGCTCGGAAGACGGATGAATGGTAAATGTATTATAAATGTGCGAGTTTTATTTACACAAATTAAAGTTAAAGCTAAATTTCCTGATTTACAGTGTTCGGCTGCTAAGTAAACTTTCAAATGAAATTGGTGGCATTGAAGCTGTTGAAGGGCTTATGACGTAAGGTCAATCGTTAACCTTATGGCAAGATAAGTTCTTAACTAACGTTGACATTTTAATATCACAACAGGAACAGTTCTCCAACAACATGGGTTCTGAATAGTCAGAATCTCATACTGAAATCTCAAGAAGAGAGAAACACGTCGCAAATTCTATATACGGAAATAAGTCGAACAATGATAAGCGTTGCGGATGAATGTTTTAATGTTTGGTATGAAACCAATGCAAGCTTCAATACGAGGATTTCTGAAATAACGGCGGCCAAGCAGCTATTGGAAAAACAGTTGGCAAAGATTATCCACGACATTGAAAGTGTTAATAAGCACATTGTCAATGTGAAGAAAGCATTGGAGGAAAAACTTCCATTGTTGAGGCTTGCTCAAGCACGGTTGGTAAGTTGAATGGATTTTTTTTACCTGCAAAATTATGCAATTCGTAATTTTAGCCTAAAATGATTCAAACTTTGTTATTAACTATTCCCAATTTTCTACTTGTTCTACAGGACAAACGAAAGCAACGACCAGGAATTGAACTTTGTCGAGATAAAGTTATGATGACACTGTACAGAGAGAAAAGCAGCTATTGGAAAAACAGTTGGCAAAGATTATTCATGACATTGAAAGTGTTAATAAGCACATTGTCAATGTGAAGAAAGCATTGGAGGAAAAACTTCCATTGTTGAGGCTTGCCCAAGCACGGTTGGTAAGTTGATGAATTTTTTTTACCTGTAAAATTATGCAATTTTGTAATTTTAGCCAGAAATGGTTAGAACTGTATTTTTAACTAAGAATTTCCCAATTTTCTACTTGTTTTACAGGACAAACGAAAGCAACGACCAGGAATTGAACTTTGTCGAGATAAAGTTATGATGACACTGTACAGAGAGATTTATGTTTTGAAAAACGCAGTTGAGATGCTAAATGCAAAACTGGCAGAATTACAAGCGGCAATGGATCAACTAATGCGAACCAAAGGCGCACTAGAACGAGATATCAAACATAAAGATGTAGCATTGTTTGTGGATCGTGACAAATGTTTATCAAATCGCCATAATTTTCCAATTTCCACCTTCCAAGAAACTCGATATCCAAAAAGGTTGGGGTCAAACGGTTTAGCTGAAACACGAAATGTTCGATGAGAAAGCTATAATTTGACTAGTCAATCTGTCATTTAGAATCCGCAAATTAATTGCATAACTTACGTCAATCTAAATATACTATGAAATGTTTACTCACAATATTTACTCATTTTGTGATTCAAATAATAAAACAACATTCACTGTCACGATATTTAGTAATTTGCAGGCGACGTAAAATCAATCAACGTTTATAAATATATGAGCAATACCAGAAGACTTATACACAAATATTCCCTCAGTCTGATTATCTGACGTCGAAAAAATAATTTATATTTACTCATGTAGAGGCTATGATAAGCACACATATCAGTATTCCACCTCCCACAATGATATTCATTCGCTTATCTTTTATCGTAATCAGGAGGACAACAACTGCCCTTTCAATAACGGGAAATTAAGTGTTTTATCCATAAACTGCATACGGCGAAATATTCTGTATGATTGTAATCTGCACATTATTATCCAGGAAAGGTTTATGACATGAAATGAAGGACGCATATGGGATCTGACTCATTGTAATTGAACTACTGTGAAATTAGTTGTAATTCAAATTTTGCTTTGCTGTCGATTTAAAAATGTCTGCAGTCGTTGTCATCATTGTGCTAGTAGTACTTTTTCTTGTTATTGGAATTGGAGTAATTTTTACATGGTCATGGTGGAAGAGGGTAAGTTCAGTCTTCAGAATCTTGGAATTAAAAAAATTAAAGGTTCTGGTTTTGACCTGATTTGTTATTCATTATATTTTACTTGATCTGTTACCTTCTGTAGTGGCTGAATCGATGTTTGTCGACTGGAGACTCACCACCAGACGCAAGATTTGACCCAACGGGTCCACCCACTTTCCAGTCTTTGGACCCTCGCTCATTAGATAGACCTCGGAACAGGAATGGCTCCGTGACAATTGAGCCCTTGCCAAATTTAACAGACCTAAATATTGATCCCAGACAAAGTTTTGAGCTCAAAGAATACCAAATACCCACAAGGAATTATTCCTACAGAAGACGACGGCAGCATTCATGCCCATGATTGGTTTCGTACGTTTTGAATATGCATTAATTATTTTTCACTATTAGAAAAAGAAAGGAATATTATCGTCTTTTTAGATCCTCCTTATGAAAGCTTTCCACGCACGAATTTGGAATACTTTAAAGTTTTGGGGAAAGGATGGTTTGGCCGAGTAATAGAAGCCGAGGCGAAAAACATTTCCCCTATAACAAAAAACAAGAAAGTTGTCGTAAAACAGATGCGAGATGACGCGAATGAATTGGAACAAATGAAATTTCTGAACCAATCCCGAGTTTATAGGGATTCTAATCACGGAAATATTTTGAAACTCCTCGGCTACTGCGTTGATACCTTCCCATATCTCGGGATCTTTGAGTATTGGCCTTTAGGAGATTTAAAATCTTATCTAATCGCAAAAAAGAAATGTGGTGAAGCTGGTGCAATGATTCAACAAGGCGTCATTTCTAGAATGGCTGTCGGTAAAACTAATTAATCAATAAATGACTTTCAGAAATTATATTCCTGTTATTTTCAGACATTGGAAAGGCTCTGGAATATTTACATGCCCTGGGATTTGTTCATGAAGACTTGTCTGGTAAATTCTAGATAAACTTATTTTCAAACATAAGACTTTAACAATCAATTCATGATTTAAAACAAAAATGTAGCTCGGAACTGCATGGTGGGAAACGTTGCGGGTAAAATAGTGATGGGAGACTATGGCCTATCCCCCAACAATTATCCTCGAGATTACTACAAAATTTCTAATCTGATAATTCCCATCCGTTGGTCTGCCCCGGAAGTCTTTCAATTCCAGGAAGGAACCTGCATCTCACTTCCGGTAAACAATGGTCACACATATTTTTAACCGACTTGCTCGATTTTTGCATGATTATTTTCCACAGGTCACAACATCAGCCAACATTTGGTCATACGCCATAGTTTTATTTGAATTATACGAATTTGGAAAGATGCCCTACGCGGAGATGAGTGACGAGCAAGTTATTTCTAGCGTCTTGGTCTCAAAAATCCTACCTCATGGAACCTCCCACCTTCCCCTTTGTTCACGATTCGACTAAAGATCGCCTCTATAAATTAATGTTGTCCTGTTGGAATACTACGCCCAGTCATCGACCAAATATCCAACAAATTTTGGAAATTATGTCCTCCCCATAAATATGAGTGAACTTGAATTCATAATCAATTTTGTAATTAGGGCAATTGTCCCGTAATGACATTGCTTTCCAGTAAATGTGCTCCAAGGTCATGTAGACCCATTAAATCTTAATAAATTGACTGATAATTTGTGACGTAATTATTTTTGGTCGAGTCATTCAATTAAGTTAAATGATTTAGGAATGAGAAAATATTGTCCAGATAATTTTGAGACGAGAAAAGTGAGACACTGGAAACGAGGAGGAAAGAGAAATGATTATTCGGCGAATTTGATCCACTCCACTTTAATCGGATCAATACTATTTTGTACGGGTTTTGTTTTGTCCTTGAGTCTGATACGACTTCTGTCATTATTCTGTCACAAACGACGTCATAGTTTACGCAACGTTTTAGTGGTTGAACGGAAACTGGGAAAAATTCTGAATTAAAACGGAAACAGTCTAAATTATATTGGCAGATTTTGGTAAGTTCACGTCGTGTACTCTGTCACGATGACTCATGACAAATTTTGCAAATGTTTTAAGGAATGTAATTGTTGAAATATCTAAATTTCCAGCTTACCCACCCCACCCACAAACGGATATTCCAGGAAACATGGTAGTTTTTGAAGTGAGTCAATTCTGCCCACCCAACGAGACACTGATCCCGCACTGGTGGACGGATAAAGGGGTGTCACCATGTTTCTCGGAGACGGTTATCTCATCCTCCAGTGTCCTCTTCATGATTTTATTTGGCTCCATGCAGCTCCTCCTCTATAAAAGATATTCAACTCCGGTACAACACTATGCCCTCCCATTTTCACAGCTGTATGGACTACAGGTTCGTTAAAGCGATTTAAAAATGACAAAATATTTAGAGAGGCTCTTATAACAAATAGCGTCCTTATTTTTACAGGTGGTCCTCCACGGGACGTTACCAGTTCTATGTCTTCTTTCTTTGATGGTGGATCTCTGGGTTTTCCAACCAGGCATCATGTATGGATACATGATTCTTCCGATACTTCAAGCAGTCATTGCATGGCCAATTGCGATAGTTTTAATTGTATGGGAACGGAAGTATATGCTTCCAGCGCCACCGTCACGAGGTCATGGCATAATACTGTTGCTCTTTTGGACGGGGATGTTTGCCATGCAAAATCTTCTCATGCTCAATTTAAGGAATCCGGAATGGTTCTTTAAACTCAAGGATTTTAAGGATATTACGTACTTCGTGCTTTTTTTGATGAGGTACGGTTGCATTGGAACAATTTTTCTGTTGGGGCTCAAAGCGCCGGGGATTCCTTCCATCAGGAATAGCGAAAGTTTTGCGAGACTGCATCCCGACGGGGATAATACTGAAGAACAGAGTGCTAGTCAGGGGTCACCATTTCGAAACTTGTGGAAGAAAATGAAGATGTTGGGTCCTTTCATTTGGCCCAGCAAAAGCCCACTTTTACAGCTTTACGTGATTATATCTGTTGGATTATTGGTTTTTGGGAGAGTTACGAATGTTTTTGTACCGTGGTATAGCAAAAAGATTGGTGAGTAAAACTAATGATTTTGTAATTGTGGAGGAATTAAAATGTATTAAATGTGTTATTCTAGTGGATAGCTTGACCATCTACAGAAATACGTCTAGTGATTCGACACAATGGCAGGACTTTACTTTATCAACTGGTGGAATGTCCCTGGCATTCAGATGGGACTATGTTTTAATTTATGTTGGACTTAAAGTAGTTCAAGGAGGAGGTGCTGGTGGCACGGGGTTGCTGAACAATCTGCGTAGTCTTCTTTGGATAAGTGTTGAACAGTTTACGACTCGTGAGGTTCAGGTAAGGTTTTTGTGCTGGGTTTTTAAAGTAATCTTAGGAAAGTAGATTACGAGGGTATGTATAACGTTTTTAAATTTCTTTTTCAGGTCAAGTTTTTCGAACATCTTCACTGCCTTAGTTTAAGGTGGCATCTTCAACGAAAAACTGGCGAAGTACTTCGAGCCATGGATAGAGGAACTGACAGTATCAACAATATTATGAACTATATGCTCTTTTCTATACTTCCAACTATTGCCGACATCATCATTGCTATTGTGTGGTTTACAATGCTGTTCAACTGGGTCTTTGGTCTGATTGTTTTTATAACGATGGTTCTGTACCTCATCTGCACCTTTGTGGTGACTGAATGGAGAACAAAATTTCGACGAACTATGAATTTGGCAGATAACGAACAACGGTAAGCATTGTTCTATGAATAAGCCTAACATTATCCGCTAGTCACTGTCTCATGTTTTTGAATTGTTCTTTTTTAGTCAACAAGCCATTGGTAAGATTTGTTCGATTCAAAAAACTAAAAAAAAAATTATAGTATTCTCTATTTCAACGTCCTCCAGATTCGCTACTCAACTTCGAAACAGTAAAGTACTACGCCAATGAGAAATACGAGACTAATCGTTATGCAGGGTGAGCGGAAATATGGAACCAATCAATTTAATTATAATTTTTACTTATTTATTTTTTCTCGCAGGTCGATTGTCAAATATCAGAAAGAAGAATGGAAAGTGACAGCGAGTGTGGCACTGCTAAATTTTATACAACTAATAATCATCAACATCGGACTTCTTGTGGGTTCGCTCCTGTGCGTTAGCATGATTGTCAATAATCATGACGGCAAAGGGTTGACTGTTGGAGACTACGTCATGTTCACTGCCTACCTGATGCAACTATATGCTCCGCTTAATTACTTTGGAACATATTACAGGTAATTTTATTTATTTCATATTTTCACCAATGCGACTTTTAACCTTACATATTTAATTTTAGGATGCTTCAGAAATGCTTTATAGATATGGAAAATATGCTGGACTTGTTTAAGGAGACTGCAGAAGTTACTGATGTACCTGGGGCAAAGAATTTAATGATCAGCAATGGCGTGATAGAATTCCGCAACGTTAGTTTCAGTTATGTACCAGAAAAATCTGTTCTGAGCAACATCAGCTTTGTCGTCCCGGCGGGGCAGTCAGTTGCCCTGGTTGGCCCTTCCGGTGGGGGAAAGTCTACAATCGTTCGACTGCTATTTCGTTTTTACGATCCTTCTGCGGGTAACATATTCATCGATGGACAAAATATTAAACTTGTCGCACAAACTTCATTACGCAAGGCTGTTGGTGTTGTTCCTCAAGACACGGTTTTATTCAATGATACAATCAAGTTAGTAATGAAATTCATTTTTATTTTAGTTTGATTTGTGATGGATTGAAGCTAT